>JAKSZP010001750.1:0-79050 GCA_022478985.1 Massospora cicadina
TTCAATGCTCTTTACATTCTGGATCTTATTTTACCCTCAAATGTAAAACCTATACTTGATACTGCTACTCCTCAAACTTGTGAAATAGCTATTAGAAGGTTAGCTGACGAAATTATCAAGATGAAAGCCTTAACTTCGAGCTCTCTTTATACACAACTTTAAAGGAAGGAACTATGACAAATGCTAATAGGCCTACCTTACCTGAGTATCAAGTATGGATCTTGCATTCTATTATCATCAAAGACTGGAAGACAAATCCACAAACTTGTTACCTTATGGTCTGGTCCCTATTTTATTCTCTATCATCAGATGCTGAGTACCTCATTTTAGCTGTTGACTCTGGGACTATTATTAACAGAGTTCAATTTAGATTTCTTTGTAAGTACGTGCCCCCTAGGCAAGATATTAAGGGCATTGTTGAAAATTACTTGAGATGATTAATTCTAATCAAGAATCGGGATTTACATCTCAATATAATAAGGTTATTGAAAAAATTGTCAAAGATATCTTATCCTAATCTAAATTGATGATCAACCCTTTGGAGTTATTGGCCTCATCTGAATGAAAGTACTATGCATTCCAAAGGGGGTGAAAATTCCAAATTGGCTAAGCCCTTGACAAGAAGGTCAATCCCATCCAATAAGAATCTTATAAGAATTGGCAATTATAAATATATCAGTAATAATTAGCAATAAAGGTCCTCTAAAAAAGATCATAACACATATAAAGCGCAAAGATTCCTATAAAGACCTACTAGTACATTTTATATAAATGTCTTTAAATTCTAACTAATAAAGGTTTCGCTTATTTTATCTCTCAAAGCTATTTTTTGGTCCTTTATCAAAAATCAATTATTCCTTTTTTAATTCATTTTTGAATCAAAAATAACAATTTTTTTGCCTTAGTTTAATATTTGCTAAAGCCACAAAGCTAATAATTTTGTAGCCTTTGTAGTGCCTGCATATTCTATTTCTTGCAAAACACCAATAAAGGCCAAAAATTGTGGATTGATTACAACCTTGTTACTCCCATAAGTCTTCCTGCCCAAAATTCCCTGCTGTAAAGATGGGTTGTCAGAGCAAAATTCTCTTTCACTTTGACATTGAAATTGAAGCCAATTTGAATATTAAAAAGATACAAAAAAGACTGCTCGATTTAGCTAATGCTTATGAATGTCAATGCTCTTAAAGCCTGCTGCTCTGCTTGAGGTGGTGGTGTGCCACCATCTGGTATATTTTGGCCACCGCTGAAGCACACCTGGGCTGGCTCTGCTAGCCCCTATAATGCTACCAGGCGTAATATCCCCCCTCAGGACTTGGCCCACCACCTCACAAGTTCCCAGGCAATGCTCCAAAGCCCTTTGGTGCTCCCACAGAGCAATTTGCGTTTTGGCCTCTTAGTCAAATATGGGAACTTCTTCCCATATGCAAGCGCAGCCATAATAAAGATGGCCACTGTGGTGTTTAAACCCTCCAGCTTCATTGATTTCCGCCCTTTTAGGGTATTTCTACCTCAGTTTCCATTCTGAGGCTGATGCAATGACAGAAACTAAGTTGCCATTAATTTAAAAATTATTCCCCTTCCCACCGTTTGCATACAGCTCCCTGATGAGGCCACTTTAGTGGTCTAGTTCGCTGGGTTGCCCTCCCACATTTCCCAAAAAGTCTCCTCCACAAGCTCACGGAGGGTTTGGTCATTTAGGTGTAAACCCTGTGTTGCAATTTGTGGTTCTGATTAGAGTGGATCATTTGGAAGGGCCACACACCTTTGAAACCATTTAACCATTCCATTGCAATACCCACCTCGCAAGTCCCCTTGCACAGTGGTCAAATCCACCTCTGATCACCCATTCTGGGCACGTGTCAAGATTGGCCGCGCCATTTTCCCCTTCTGCTTCAAGCTTGATCACTTGAAGCACAAGTGCCATATGGCTTCCGCCTCTGCCACTTACACCACTCTTCCCTCTGGCATTGGGTCAGCGGCCAATTTGGCCCTATTTTAGAATGGGGCTCAAACCTCCCTCCCCCAACCTTAGTAAATTCTGGCGCCACTTCCAAGGCGGCAGCCAATCAAAATTTAAAAAAATTTAAACATCTAAACAATTTGACTGGATTATAAAATCCTGAGTTAATAATTGTACCATATACGCTAAGCTGCCATGGTCTACAGCATGTGGCCAATCAGCTCCTGCCACATCCCCAATTATGGTGGCTGGCCTAGTGCTGGCTGAATCCAATTCATTTGAGCCTCATAAATCTGGACCAGGGGTCAAATACATTTCCGATGGTTAGCATGATGGCGTTTGGATTGATGAGGATGATTGGCCATATAATGTGAAGCCAGATTTTGCTTTGGAGGTCCTTTGTTGACCCTCCCAATTCACATCTCCAATGTTTTCTCCCTCAAAACAACTTTCCAATTTATAAAAATATCAGTAAAATGGCAGCTGAGGCTGAAGCTGCCTCCTCCAACACCCTACTTCATCAGCAACTTCAAGGGGCGATGGAGCCCCTTGTTGAGGGTATTCCTATCCCCAATTTTCTCCATTATTTGAGGAAGAAGCAAAGTATGAAATTGAGGAGCTTGCTTTTGGTGCGAGCTGCGCTTGCATTGATGCAGCAAAATATTCTCTTTTCACCCAAATTATCCCAAAAACTGTCGGCACATCAAGAAATTCATTTGTGTGCCTGCTTTCATCACTTTCGCTGAGCATCAACTTGCTTAATACATTGAGGCAATAGACACTGCCAGCCTCATCAATCATGAAAACCCACAATTAGACCTCCTTATGCCACATGTTTTTGATGCTCCGACCCTAAGGTTGTCTGCCATGGTTCGCCAGCTAAAGCAGGTGTCAGACAAATGTTTCCTTAAAGCTTCCTCACCATCTGAATGGCTTCCTAGGATGTTAGCTGAGGTGCCATATTAGGATTTTTATATATATGATAATCCCCTTTGTTTGGCCCATCTTCAAATAAAGATGTATGGAGACTCCTCCTTTTGGGTTGGGCACCACCTTTGCTAAAAAAGATGGGTTATCAGAGCATTTTTGATTATTACAATATCTAACTGCATCCCCCTACATACAGAATTTGATTTTAAGTTAGGAATACAGTGCAAGAGGTGAATATAAACTACCCACTGTACCCTTATACAGTGGAGGAGGAGGTTTCTTTCTTCCTGGTTGGACGATATGTTCAAGAAGGGTTAGTTGTTCAAGGAAACATCGCCTGTCACCTCTCCCATTGTTTTTGCCAAGAAGGAGGATGGATTTCTTATTCTCTATGTGGATTATGGGAGCCTTAACAATATAACAGTTCACAACCCTTACCCACTGCCATTAGAACAGATGATCGGCTAAACAATTGACAAGTTGCATGTGTTTTTTAAAACTTAATATCATCAATGCCTTTAATCAAATTTGGGTATGGAAGGTCAGGAATGGCTTACCCTAATCTGGAAAAGATAAGCATATTCCAATGTTGAGTGATGCTTTTGGGATTAAGAATACACCCACCACTCTAGATTATGATTGAAAGTGTGATAGGTGATCTCTGATTTTACATTCGCAGTCACTTATATCAATGAATCCTGGTACACTCCCCTACTCCCAAACAACATGCAAAGGACTTGGAGGCTTAGTGGCTAACTTGCATTAAGCGGTCCTTTTTGTCAAGTCTTCAAAATGTGAATTTTACCAGGAGGAAGTCACATACTTGGGTAACCTCATTTTGAAAGACTGTTATGCTATTCCTCCCAACAAACTGGATGCAATCCTTAAATGGCCAACTCTAAAACCCAAAAGAAATTAATAAAGTTTCTTGGGCATTATTATATTCCTAAAGGTATTCTGCGTTGCCAGTTGGCCGCCCCACTTTCATCCACTCACAGGAAAGGACGTCCCTTTAGGTAAACGTCTGAGTTCCTGCAGGCATTTGACTCAATTTAGGAGGTTTTTCGCCCCTATCATCAAACACTCAGATCCTTCTAAACTCTATATTTTAGCATGCAATGTGTCTTCTGACGCAGTAGGGGCTGTTTAGATTCAAGAAAATTTGGGTTGGAACACCTGATCACATTTTTACACAAGTTCTTTTCCACTGAGCAATCCTGAGCCATCTATGATAAGGAACAGGCTGTCATGGCATGAGCCTTGACCCACTGTCTGTATCTCCTGCATGGCGCATATAATGAGTTAACTGTGAAAATAAAACACCAAGCTCTCCTTTTTCCAAAAAAAAGGAAGTTGACACATTGGCAGGCCAAAAACTACCTGGATTTATGCAGTAACAACTTCAAATTTGAGTTCATGAAATGATCATCAATTATACTTCCTGATTTTATATGCTGCAACCCTGCACTTTGACCAGCTGACCCTGATGAGGCGGACCACGTCACTGTCGTCCCCCAACCCAAATCTTGACCATCATATTCCCTGTGGACTTGGCAGCAGACTTGGCTCCAGATACACCCTTGATTTCGCGGGTCTCAGCTGCACAAACAGAATTTTCATAAGGATTGGATCTTATGGAGCTTTTGCCCCTGCCATCTTTGAATCGCTCCTTGAATTCTCTGGACAAAGGCTCATTTTAATTTAGGTCGTGAATGTGGTTCCCTCCCCTCCTCAAAACTGAAGTATTCAGGCTCATTATGACCCTCCCACAGTTGGTCACCCGGGGAATAAGAAGGATATTGATCTAGTTAAGAAGACCTACAATTGGGTGGGCTTGTCAAAGGATGTACCAGCCTGGATTGGAACTGTGTAACTTGTGCATGGGCCAAATTGGACAAATCTGGTAGGAACGGCCTCCTACATCCCTTGCAGCAGACGGAGGGCCCATGCACATCATTCTCCATGAACTTTATTGTTGAGTTTACCAGATTCAAGGGTTTCACAGCGGTTGTGGTGGTTGTAGACCGCTTCACTAAAATTTCCCTAAATATTACATGTTCATCCACCATTAAAACCTAAGAAACTTGATTGATACTTTGTTTGCCATGTGTTCTCAATGTTTGGATTCCTTCAGTAGATTGTCAGTGACCGTGGGCCCCAATTTAGGGCATAGTTTTGGAATGAGCTCTTGAAATCTTAAAGATCACACGTCATTGTTCCACTACATAACACCCACAGTCAGATGGCCAAACTGAACAGATTAATAGGATCCTGGAACAGTACCTTCGATGCTACACGGAAGTTGCTCAGGATGCCTGGGCGGATGCTTTCCCCTCACCCAGTTTGCATATAACAATAGTTACATCCATCTACGGGTTTTTCCCCATAGGAGGCTACTTTGGGGTATATACCTTTATTCTCAGTTGGTCCTTGCTTCTTCCGGAGGTAACAGCTGCAGCTGAACATGCTCAAGGCATTTGGTCCACGCAGTCATTGTTTAGGAGCACTTAAGTAAGGCAATAAGTCACTACAAGCAGTTTGCAGATTGGAAGCGGCTCCTGTCTCATGATATTGATGTGGTATCATATGTATTACTTGGCATGGTACTTTTGCAGATGCAAGTCCCCTCATTAAATTTTGTAAGCAAATGCTTGAGACATCATTTGATAGAAGACTTAGGAGATAGCGCCTTCCGTTTTAAACTGCCAGCCTATTAGAAGAATTATCCAGTCTTCCATGTCTCTCAACTGTACCTATTCAAGGGACATCCTAATGGAACCAGAGCCCAACGTGATTGAGGACGCAGAGGTTGCAGAAGTTGAGGGCATCCTGGCTTCTTGCTTTTTGCGAAAATCAGTTCTATAATTGGTCATGTGGAAAGGATATACGGACTATGAGAATAGTTGGGATGGCAGGTGCAACAGTGCCAAATGCTTGGTGCGCATTGAAGCTTTCCACACCACCCACTCAGATGCACCCTGCCCTCCTCCAAAGATTGCCACCCAAATGGCGATAAAGTTGCCTAAGTCCCATAAAAATGTGGCCCTCACTCAATTCTCCAGTGGTAGCGCTCCCTCCTTTGCAAAAGGGAAGGATAATCTAAGTCTGGGGGAGTGTCTCCTCCGCTTGGGCTGGGTGGCTTTCCCTTTCCCTTCAAAAAGGGTCAAAAAACCGCTGCCTCTCTCATCACACAGGGCGAACTCGCCCATGTGGTGGATGGCCAATGTGTAACAGCCCACTAATTAAAAAACCGCCACCTGTCCCCGCATTTATTCTACCAAACTAGTACAGCAAATAGAGGGATCTGCGCTGAAGTATCAGAAATTTGGTATCACATGGGTCAAAAGGTCCACATAAAGTTGATGGCAATGAGCCTTCAGCATTTTGGTCTGAGAGCCCAAAATCCTTGGCAACAAAGCCCAACGGGCGCGTACATTCAGTAGATAAAGTTTCAAGAGTTGAATCCTTGGAAAAACTCGCCAATGGCTCTAACCATTGGAAATTTTGTCGCTGGTTTGAAGGTCACTTAAAAGATATCAAGATAAAATCCTGACAGGCGTGTACCTTCTATGAAAAATGCGCCTAATGTCAGACTGTCAGTGGAACTACTTTTGGCATCAGGCCATCATCAAAAGTTGCCTCCAGATTAAAACCCTTCTTAAGAATATCATGATCTTTTTCCAATGTATCTTACTTAGTTGAATGGATGCCAAAGTGACCGGGTGTGGGCGGGTTGGGCACCCCTAACCTATTCCTGACCTCTTGAGACTGCCCCTATGTGGGGTAGGCTTGAGAGGTTCCTGTTGCCCGTCAGATGAGATGCCATCCCGCTAACTGCCAAAACTGTGGTAAAACTGCAATTTGGGCATCCATGGATGAACTGAAAGTGACTTGGCTTACCACTGACTATTTCAAAGCCAGTTCAAACTAAAACCATATTTTCCCCCTCGCTTGAAGTTCTCCAGGTTAGGTCAAATCTAGAGGCCCCAATCCCGTGCTTTTCTAAGATATTCCCCAAGTTGATCATTTATTTAAGCAGTCATAACACACTGAGTAAATTGGCGTTAAATTTTCTTATCTTATAATATTTTAAAATTCTTTTTATTCTCCAATTTATTTTAGATTTTTTTTGCTGACCCCCTTCAACTCCTCCAATGTGTCCTCACGGGCCTCCCATCAACTGGGCAATTACAGTCATGCTAGCAACTCTAGCTCCTACCATAATCAATTGAGCTTATTGTTTTAAAAATATCTGTACTCTCCTATTGTAGAGGCCATTAGCCAGCAGGATATTGGTATCCTGTGGGCTCAACTGTTTTCACTCCTGGCGAGAATCCGCCTCCTCGCCAAGATTGTTGTACCCAGTTCCCCTTCAGGGAGCTCTGAAATACCAAATCCTGTCTTGCAGCTCCCCACTCCTAGGCCACTTGGTCTGGAGCCACAATGACCTGATTTCTCATGGGGTTCCTTTTTATGTTTGTAGCCTACTGGCCCTCACTTGTCACTCACCTTTCTGTAGACCACAACTTCTTTCAAGTGGAAATGCCTCTGGAATAATGGCTCGCCTTTTGGGTGCCTTTGCATCCTTACTGGAAGGCCAGTTTAAACATTATCTGCCGTCTCCTTGACAATATCCACTTGCAGTATTAGATACCATGGTGTGCTCTTATATTTTATTAATAAGCCCTTTTTTACTAACGATATTTTCTTCTATGAGGCTTTACCAGAGTCAATATCATCAAACAGTATATTGTACCTTTGTTTGTTGATTTCCTAAGAGCCTGAAATATGAAGCCTCTTCACAAAATCTAACCCTGGGATTGAGGATTACCTCAGATGCAATTTATGTGAGATTAAGTGGAACAACAAATCATTTATTAACATTAGTTTTAAAGTATTAACCTGAAAATCTTGAGATTAAAAAGGTAGGGATACCAAGGTTTATGCATCTCATTATGCTCAGAGATGGAAAGCTTTGTTCATCATTAGAATTGATGGGCAGTGCTTAAGTACAGAATGCATTATACATTATGTCAAAGTGATAAAAAATTTTAGGCTAAAAGCGCTTTTCAGTTTAGGTTAAACATGAATTCAGTTCTATCTTTATATTGACTTTAGCTTTAGCATAATATGCTTTGCAGGGTGATGTGGCATTGAAAACTTCAATTGTAACAACTGGATTAGGAGTAAAGTTAACAAACTTTTATTTAGATCATATTAGTTAAAGCCAATTTGGATGCCTTTTTATCTTTAATCAGTTCCACTGATTGGGAAGCAAAAAATGAAGGGAATCCTTTATGTTTAAAATCATCAGCATCTTGGGATGTAATGTGTTTTGAATAAAAGAGGACTCAAACTAGTATTTTCGTTCATCTTTAGTGCTGGAGACTTGATCTTCTATAACCATGAGGGTGGTTGACAGTTTGCAATAAACTTAATACTGGTACTTTTTATTGCACAGAAATTTGCTGTTTTTACAGATAAACCTAAACATAAAATGAGATGCATCTGTTAGATGGATTAAGATAAGCGGTGATATGGAAGAAGGAAGGATTTTAATCATCTCACACAAACAGCTTATTATCAGTGTGAGGTATTCGTGATTATGGCTCTCAGTATTACATAATGGCAGTTTTGTGGTACTCTTGATTTATCTAATCCCACTACATTTTTTCCTAATATACTAAAGGAGTAGTAATAAATGGAGCTTAGGATTAGCAGCCCAGTGGTGACTTTGTGACCATCTTAATTTTGTATAAATAAAATAATGTTTCAAATATTTAGCATTAATTGAACACCCCAATTTGCGGATAAAACAAATGTTTCTAAAGTATTAATATAGAGTAAATCAAAAATGCAATTTAGTTCCAGAAGCAATAAATCATCTAGTCCAAAAAAACCCATTGGAATGGTAGAGGGTATCATTAAAGGATGTGATTTGGTCATATGGGCCCTCATCTTGTCTGACCACCGGAAAATCACTAAAAATTTAAAGAGCTTTAGTTGTACCAATTTAGTCATGGGGCTCAACTTGGCTAGTCTAAGAAAATTTACCATTGTTATAAATAGATTTGGTGAAAGGATTAATTTTTGGTTGTTAAAAGACTGATCAACTGGTATGAGCAAGATATTATGATTTTTAATGCATTTTGCAAAAAAAGCAATTTTCTAGCAGGGCCTTTGACATTTTCTACCCTAATATCTATTAGAGTATTGGATGGTGTCAGTATAAACAGTCTTATTTAGTTGTAACAATTAAGCTCGGCTGATCATGTGAATATTATATTCTTGCAAAGGTTATAAAAGAATGACTCTAATAAAGTATTTTTATTGTAGTACTCTCATTTGGCATATAAGCAGCAATATGAAAACTCAAATGCCACTTAGGCGAGGCATTATGCCCATATTGTCTGCATAAACTGTTGAAACAGTGGAGTGCCCCAGTAAGGTGTTGTATAAAGCTTAATTGGAGCATTGGTGACCACAGGAAATTTCAAATGAGGCTAGGAGGAGGTATTTCCATTTCAGCCTTTATGGATTTGTTACAGTTGCTCCTTACAAGGACAACAGTATCTTATATTGTTATAAAAGCATCCAAAAATATTTGATTAAAGTAAAGCCATCAGCTTTTTTATTCTCTGATAGATAAACTTTGTAATAAAACATTATCAGAAATAATTCATTAACTTTAATGGTAGACAGGTAAGAGCATGCATATCTCTGAGGATCTTTATCTAATATAAAATCGCTGTGAAGCCATCCATGAGCTTGGAAAGTTTTTTGGTCATTTAAAATATCATCTCCTGGAACATCTGGTGCTGATCAATGTATGATATAATGGAACTGACAGGCGAACAGCAAGTAAGAATTAGACTGGCCTGCCAGCCAAGATGCCGAAGCATCTGAATAGCAGACCAGAATGCCCAGGACACTGCTGCTGGTATGACAAATATGAAACAGGAAAGGAGTTTCACCACTATCTGCCGGTGAGCCAGAATTTCATACAGGAACAAAATAAGATACCAGACAGACACAGCCGTTAACCCTGAGGGGCATGAGAGTGCCAGCAGAAGAGGTGGCTTAATTCTCAACATATAAAAACTAAATTTTGAGGAAGGGTTTTAATGGAAAATTTAAGGAAGAAAAATTGACCAACAATTTTCTCAGTGCAATGTGATTTATTGAATAGTATTTGATTTGGAGGGGAAACAAGCTGGGATCAGGTCCCGCAAGTTTGACCTAACTGGTGAATTGTTCAGGAATGGGGAACAGATAATTTAACTGGGAACTGACATCAAAGAATTTGGCAGCAGGCTGAGTCACTGTTGGTTCAACCTCGAATGTCTGAACTGAGGCTTGACTGCATTTCTGATGGTTGGTGCAATGGAGTTTAGCCTGATGAGCAGCAGGAATCCCCCAAGGTCACCCCACATAGGGGTAGGCCCATTTGGTTGGGAATGGGTTTGGGACATTCAACCCACCCATGCTCAGTCACTGGTCCATTCGTTCAGTCAGTGGCATTGCATCAGGTGCAACACCCAATTTTCCACCAGGAAGCTTCAAAACCTCATCAATGGTGTCCGATGCTGTTACCTGCCCATTGGGGGTGATCCCCACCAATTTGGGAGGGGGGAAATTTTTTCAATCGTCATGTTAACTGAATCACAACTGTCAGGAATTCCAGCTGATAGATTGGTCTTCATACCTTTTTGACCATTTAAAATTTGAGCATCGGGCTGATTGCTGCTTGAATTAGTTCCAATCAATTTCATTTCAGCAATATTGGTGCAGATTTTGCTGATTCCTCATAGCAGTTCTGCTGAGGAGAGTGTGGGTACTGGAAGCGGGATCTGAAGTGGGAGGGCTATTACCCAGCGCTTGTCCACCACATGAGCAAGATCGCTCTGAGTAACGAGGATACAGCCATCCTCTTTGGTGCCTTCTTGCTTGAGAACAGGAAGATGGCCTGATCAATGCCCAGAGGATGTTCCCCAGGACTTACATTACCCATTCCTTTTTCCAAAGGAAGGGCCCCACCACTGGGAAACTGCACAAGAGCCTCATTCTTGTGCGCCTTGGGTAAGGTGATCACCATCACCATCGCAGGTTTTTGGGGAGGGCGGGGAGCACTGGGGTGGGTTTTGAAGAACGCTTTAACCAACTCCATACAATTCACACAATCGCGTGCCTTGACCCAACTGTTCTCATAAACTGGGTAACCTTTCCAAGCCATGAGATATTGGACAGACTGGCAGGACTTGTGGGATGCCAGGATGTTTTCCACCTTGGCCTCTTCCACATCCTCAATGATGATTGGTTCAGGTTCTGTGGGGACTGTGCCCTTGAAGGGTGACAGCTAAGGAACGTGGAAGATGGGATGCTGTTTCCAGTGAGCCAGAAGCTTCAACTGGAATGTGCCATTACCCAAGACTTCTTCCACCATATGGGGACTGGAATGCTTACTCACAGTTTTATGAAAGGCACTTGAATATGTAAATGTCAGGTATCAAGCATACATAATAACCCACTGTAATATCGTGACCAGGGAGCCTCTTACAATCCTTGAACCTCTTGTAGTCATCAATAGCTTTGGTGAGGTGTTCCTGCACCAAGGATTGAGTTGACCTAATATGTTTAGCGTGATCCGTGGCAGCTTGGACCTCTGGCCACAAGCAGGGTCCGACCAGAAAACAAAGGATTGTAACCCAACATTGCTTCATAGGGCGAAAATCCCATAGATGCGTGCGTTCCCTTGCTATAGGAGAATTGAGCGAGGGGAGGGTCATTGGCCCAGGTGTCTTGTGCAGCTGCAGTATAACAACACAGGTACTGTTAAAGGACTTGGTTGACCGCTCAGTCTGTCCATCAGACTGAGGATGGTACGCTGTAGAATGGCAGGGGGATATTTTTAGGATAGATAGGAGTTCACTCCAAAATCACGCTGTGAACTGTGAATCATAGTCGGTAATAATCTCCTGGGGGAGACCAAACATTGAGAACATGTGATGCACAAAAAGGCAGGCAGTCTCCTCCGACATAATTGTGGAATGGCAAGTAATAAAGAGGGAAAAATTTGTGAAACAATATACCACCACCATCACCGCTGTGAACCCGTTAGAGCAGGGGAGTTTTTATGATAAAATCATTGGACACTGACGTCCATGGACCCTCTGCCTGCTGTAAGGGGTGTAAAAGTCCTTTTCACCGGAGCAGTCTGACTTAGCCTGAGCATAAGTAATGCAGTCAGCGATCCAGGTCAGAACTTCTTTTGTCAAACCCACCAAATTGTAGGTCTGTTTGATCAAATCGGTGCATTTCTTAGTACCAGGGTGGCCAACTGTGGGGGGATCATGATGTGCACGGAATACCTCAGTTTGGAAGGAGGGGGGAACCCAAACGCGAGATCAGAAATATATAAGACCCTCCTTCAGTGAGTATAGGGAGTGTTTATGCTTTTGGTGAGATAACTGCTCAACTAGCTCCACGCCATCAGTGCAGGCCATCTGACTGGCTAAGACCTGAGCAACTAATGGAGCGTCAGGGGCCAGAGTGATGGAAGAAACAACAGGGGGGAAAATTGACAGGATTTGGGTGGTAGGAATCACAGTAACAAGATCCACTTCCTCCAGATCTGCGGAACAGTGGGTGGGGCTGCAGCTGAGAAAATTGGGAAGTACATTGAGCGCACTTTTTATGAATTTTTATTTGAAGTTAAAACTGCACAGGTCATGATAGGTTTGGGCTTGCCGATGTGCCAATTTTTGGGGTTTACAAAAGTAAAAAAGGGCCTGGTGATCCGTGCGGACTGTTAGCTCATGTTGGGCACCCTGTAACAAGTACCTCCAATGAGTTAGGGCCCACTCAACGGCTGCCAACTCCTTGTCATAAACAGCCCAAGACTGTTCTGTAGTGGTGAACTTTTGGGAAAAGTAGGCGACCAGGTGTTCCAAGCCATCGTGCTCCTGGAGCAACACTGCCCCATGGTTACTGATAAAGCGTTGCATGCAACAATATACGGCTTGGTGGGATTGGCGTGTTTCAAAATGGGAGGGGATATGAACACCTCTTTAATTGATTTGAACGCCTTTTGGCATTTGGGCGTCCAGTGAAACGGTACATTTTTCCCTGTAAGGGGGTGGAGTGGGGCAGCAAGCTGGGAAAGTGCTGGGGAGAACTTTTTTAAGAAAATGATGGTTCCCAAGAAACTCCGTAGTTGTTTCTGGGTAGTCAGGGTTGGCCATTACTGGATAGTATCCGATTTATTGGGAGGGATTGTGTAACCATCTTTAAGGACAAGATTCCTGAGAAAGGTAATTTCCTCCTTATAGAACTCGCACTTGGAAGGGTTGACGAACAAACCTGCCTTATGCAAGGCGGCCACAACTGCTTCTAAGTTGGTAGCATGTTGCTCGGGAGTCAGGGAGTGAACCAGAATGTCTTTGATATATGCTACTGCGCAGGTAAACCGGAGGTCACCCAATACATTGTTAATCATGCATTGAAACATAGCGGGAGCGTTCTTCAGCCCAAAGGGCATTACGCAGAATTGGAAAATGCCCCGCTTCATCCAGATTGCTGTTAACCATTCTTGCCCTTTCATTACCAAATATGGTTGAAAGCATTGATGAAATCCAGCTTATAAAACACCCAAGATTTGGCGATTGCTTGGATTATCATCTGTTCTAAAGACAGGGGTAGGGATTAAAAACTTTGATTTTATTTAAGTGTCCATAGTCCACACAGGAGCGGAGAGAACCATCAGCTTTTTTAGCAAAGATGATGGGAGACGCGACTGGTGAGGTCTCCTTGAACAACCACCCTTTTTTCAACATATCATACAACCAGGTGTTGAGCGCAGCCTCCTTCTCAGCTGTATGGGGATACAACGGGCAGTTGATATTCACCAACTCCACCGTTGTGCAAAAACCACAGTCAAATCTAGTGTGGGGGGGCAAACAATTCACCTTTCCAGAATCAAAAATGCTTTGATAGCGCATTAAACTTTCTGGAAAATTGGATGGTATTCCTGTAGGGGAGACGAGGGACGTGATAGAACTGCAACCTTGAGCTTTTTTAAGAGTGTCAACTAGGGGGAATTCACCCTCCAGTTGATCATTAGCAAATGACAGCATGTTAGACTCCAGGTGGATTTTGACATGTTGCCGGCGCCACCATCCCACACCTAAGATCACTGGAAACACCAAGTTTGGCATAGCAGAAAAGCGTCGCAGAAGATAGACTGGTGTATTGAAAATGTGACAGGTTGATGTACCAGGTATATGGTTTGGGAGGCTGATGACGCAACCATCAACAAAGAACCTGCACCCATGGCAAGTTCCAATTGCTGGGCCAGTTCTACACTCATAAAATTTCCCGCGGCTCCAGTGTCCACCAGGGCCTCAAAGGAGACATGATGGGACCCAACACTAATCTTCATGGGTACTAAGAAGTAAGCAGAGTTCTCTTTATTGGTAGTTGTGGATGAATCCAGTGATACCAAAGAGATGGTAGTGGGGTCAGGGGAAACCACTAGGCTTTGGTGGGGAGTAAACTCATTGCAAGTCAGGATGTCAGATTCTGCTGACATGGGCAGAATAGCCTCGGCGACTATGGGGTATGGATTTGGAGTCTTGAGTGGGACCAGACTAATGTGGACAGAGACAACCTTCTTCACAACCTGGTTCAGTTGAAAAGAAGGGACCATTGCTGCGCTAATGTATGTGAGAAAGGCGGAAATGGCTAAGAATAATGGTTAGTCATTTATGTAGGGCGAACAGAAAGTAAGAATTAGACTGGCCTGCCAGCCAAGATGCCAGAGCATTTGAATGGCAAACCAGAATGCCCAGGGCACAGCTGCTGGTATGATGAATATGAAACTGGAAAGGAGTTTCACAACTATCTGCTGGTGAGCCAGAATTTCATACAGACACAAAACAAGATACCAGACAGACACAGCCGTTAACCCTGAGGGGCATGAGAGTGCCGGTGGAAGAGGCGGCTTAATTCTCAACATATAAAAGCTAAATTTTGAGGAAAGTTTTTAATGGAAAATTTAAGGAAGAAAAATCGACCAACAATTTTCTCAATGCAATGTGATTGATTAAATAGTAGTCAATTTGGAGGGGAAACAAGCTGGGATTAGGTCCCACAAGTTCAACCTAACTGGCGAATTGTTTGGGAATGGGGAACAGATAATTTAACTGGGAACTGACATCAAAGAATTTGGCAGCAGGCTGAGTCACTGTTGGTTCAACCTCGAATGTCTGAACTGAGGCTTGACTGCATTTCTGACGGTTGGCACAACGGCGTTTAGCCTGATGAGCAGCAGGAATCCCCCAAGGCCACCCCACATAGGGGTGGGCCCATTTGGTTGGGAATGGGTTTTAGACATTCAACCCACCCATGCTCAGTCACTGGGCCATTCGTTTGGTCAGTGGCATTGCATCAGGTGCAATGCCCAATTTGCCAGCAGGAAGCTTTGAAACCTTGTCAATGATGTCCAATGCTGTTACCTGCCCATCAGGGGTGATCCCCAACAATTTTGGGGTGGGGGAAATTTTTTCAATCGTCATGTTAACTGAATCACAACTGTCAGGCATTCCAGCTGATAGATTGGTCTTCATACCTTTTTGACCATTTAAAATTTGAGCATCAGGCTGATTGCTGCTTGAATTAATTCCAATCAATTTCATTTCAGCAATATTGGTGCAGATTTTGCTGATTCCTCATAGCAGTTCTGCTGAGGAGAGTGTGGGTACTGGAAGCGGGATCTGAAGTGGGAGGGCTATTACCAAGCGCTTGTCTACCACATGAGAAAGATCGCCCTGAGTAACGAGGATACAGCCATCCTCTTTGGTGCCTTCTTGCTTGAGAACAGGAAAATGGCCTGATCAATGCTCAGAGGACGTTCCAGGACTTATAGGAACCCCAGATTGGTAAATAGTCATATCTGTTAATATACTAGGCACATCACTGTACAATTGAGGTGTTGCACAAAAAGCACATCACTATTACCTTTATTTTTTAATTAAGAAGAAAATAATGAGGATTAATGCATGGTTCACTTAGATATTAAATAAATTAATTCTAGAGCTAAAAATAATTAGAAACGTCTTTAAAGCATTTCAAGACCCTACTAATTCTAATGATGTTGAAAATTTCAAATTTTTTAATTCTTAACTGGGTAATTTACTTGTGTTAAGTCAACTGGAGCTTGGTATATTAATCTTTGGAATAGATAAATTATGTTGAAAATAAAATTTTTAGTAAGTTTAATGCTTAAATAAGAATTTGCAGCTAGGGAGGAACTCTAATTGCAGTTTCTAAGTTGTAAATAATAGCTTAGATAGGTTTGAGATAAACCTTTTTGTCTTTTTGTTATTAAGCTTAAAAAGTTCACAACTACCCATTAAGCAGATAAGATGAATAATATGGCTGATTCAATAAAGCATCACATTGTTATATAAACTCACCACAGGTTAAGGATTGCAATTAGGTAATAACAATTTGAAACTGTACTATAATGTATAGTTAATAATTACAAACGAATATTTGAAAACAGAGTTAGATCTCTGGTGTTGTCTCTCTTCTATGGCCAACAACATGGTTATTGTTGTCTAGTTAATTTCTGACTTATTGGCAAGAGCCCATACCAATTCGTTTTTCTGGTGCAGCTTGGAAGGGCCCCAGTATTGAACCACTCTTGGTCCTTCAGGCTTATTTCTGGTAGCATAAATCATTTTTTTCAATTAATTAGGAGTAGAGTTGCAATGATTATTCTTGTTGGACATAACCTACTAAAGGGAAATTAAGAGGTTCTTAGTTGTATCAAATATTAATATTTGATATGCTAAGGACTAAAAGGCGGTTCATAGGTTCCCAAAAATGTTTCCAATTCCAATTGTAAGTGGTTTAAAAGAGTATATATCTGGTAAAAGATTGGCTATTTGAAGTAATAGGGGAGAATCAAGATTATAATGATGGATGGAAGCAGTTACATGTTTAGATCTGGTATAAGATTCAAGAGGTTAGTACATAATTGCCACAGTGTATGTTTGGAACTGTGAACATAATGGAATTCACCATATCAGTCTAGTTTGATCTGTATGGGTAATGGTAATTGTAGTCCAAATGGTAATTGCATGCCTTCTGAGCTGTTTACAATATCTGATGTTTTGGAGTAACTAAAAGATAATGCTGTTCAAAGATGGCGCAAGGTTACCAACTGGTGAGCTAATTATGTTAAATAGAGTCTAATTCCCCAAATCAATACAATAATAATTTATATGAATAATCACCCTACCTTATCAGTTGGTGAGTCAATAAAAAAGACATTTGTCCCAAATTTTTGGAGCAAAATTCCAGTTTAACTAGTTAGATTTGCTTATAAATAAAGATTAGAAAATAATAACAGCTTCAGGCCAAAATCCTAATGATGCACCAATTAATGTTAACTAATAAAAAAGTTTGGATCAATGTAAATTATAGATATTTCTGAAACTAAAGGGTGGCCTCTAACTCTAGTAGGGAAAAGCTTAACAGTGACAACCTTTAGAATATCTTATATTTTTAATGTTGTCTCATCAAGATACTTACATATAGTACTGTAATTTCTCTTGTCAAAAAGATAAAATTTTTAAAACGTTTATAAGGCTTGTTATTTTGTGATTCTAATATTTGTGTCTTTTTCAGACACATTTACCTGAAGATAGTAATGCTGTCTATCTCAAAAAAGGAATTTTTTGGTAGTTTGCAGAATTACTTTTGGTTTTTCTATTAGTATATTTAAAACTGAACATATTTCTCTAAATTTATACTAAAACTACACTTAAGCACTGTAAGCGAAAATTAAACAATTTGACTTTCTTTTCAGGTAAAAACTAAATCTACAATATGAAAAAGATAAAATTTATTATATTGAGAATATGAAATTGGAGACAAACTACTTGAGGAGTGGTGAGCAAGGCTCAACTAAAGAGGGCATTTTCTCGCCCAATATAAAGCCTCATTCAGAAACCCCCAATTATATTGATAATAATATTGGTACTAATACTATAGCGGTCAGGAAGATAAGGTACACTTAACATGGTTAGCAATAATATGTTATAAAATTACAGTGTCCCTACTATAGAATTTTATTGGTCAAAATGACAATGCAGGCCTTTATATACCCATTTACCGACGTAGTACTTTAACAGTTGATCATGTTGACTTCAGAGGATGTACCAGTACAAATGCAGTTGAGAAGAGTATAAGCATGAAGTTTCAAATGTCGCCTTAAGAAACACCATTTTATATCTTTAGGTTCTTCCACAAATGACATACAAATCGCCAAGACCCCACTCAAATAAAGTTTACCCATTTGTATGAATCCAAGTAATGATCATATTACCAAGTCAGGAAAAAAATAAAATTTTAAAATGTTAATCATTTTAGGACAACTGATATCTAAACAGCTGAAAAGTCACAGGAGTCACAGGAACAACAGAAGTCACAGTTAGGCTCAGAACATTATCCATGCACTCACAAACAAGCAAGAGCTCAACATTATAGTCTGCTAAAGAAACCTGGAAGATCAGAAAAACTCAAGCGATTTAGACTCTGCCAACTTTGAAACCAAGATACAAGTAAAAATCATCATATAATAAAAATTGCATTGTTATATCAAGTCCTATTTTAAGGACCACAAATCCCCTAACTATATATACTTTCCATGATTAATATAAACTTCTTCACAAATTTGCCTTTATTGTTGCCTTTTTCATGCTAATAATGCCATTATAGTAAAGATTACTGTTACGGTTTGGAGTTAGCCTCTTGTTGTCAGCAGAGATTAAGGAGCTCCAGTGCGCTTAGTAACAGCCATTGATATGTATTATTCCAAGGCTTCAACACTGTTGCACACGCTTGCCCTTAAGTAAAAGTCCCACAAACCCAAGAACAAGACTATCCATATTTTCTGGCAATGAACCCTGCAGGAAGATGAATAGCTTATCACAAGTGGCTCATCCACCTTAATTGGTACCCTGAGCAAGCAGGCCACTATGGCAATAAGAAAAATGTTGATTATCATCAAAAGTTTACTCAAGTCCTGGAATCTTAGCACCATGACTTATCTCAATATCTTCAATTTTTATAAAGCTATCATATTAACTTATACTTTTGAATTGAGAAGCGGATATTTTAGATTTTTATTTTGTGTCAGATTACCTTTTCTCAATTTACCCATATTCACTATATTCTTTAAAAAAAGTTATTTTTAGGAGTTATGGTACCATTTCCATTAAAATGTTAAATTATAAGCTGTAAAATTAACTACTCTGAACTCTTTTTTAAAAGTTCAAACTTGATGTTCTTGAATCCATTATCCATTGCTCCAATGTGGGGCAGCGGCAAACCCCTTTCTAGCATTTTTCGTGCTCCAGAAAATGAATTTTGACTATTTTACTATTTCCAATAAAAAACTGACACTATGTTTTTCTGAAGGACCTAACGCTCCACCTCACAAGCGCCCACCTAATACACCCCCACCCTCTTGCCCTTCTTAATTCCATCATCAAACTTTTCCCTCCAGATTTGACTATGTGCATTTATTCCTGTATGCTGAAAAGGCAATAACCAAGATTGTCACCACCAATTTTGCGCTAATGGCTTCATCAATTTTCGCCCTTTTAAGAGCTACTTTTACAATTTTTTAACTCTGAGGAAGATGCTGCAAAGGCGGCCAAACCCAAAATTAATCATAAAAACACTACCAAACCCATAACTCATACTCGCTTACCCAACAACAACATATTAGTGGTGAGTATTCAGCCTCCCATCTCACTTCCCAACCAAGGTGTTGTATAAGAATTAATGTCTGGGCTCTTAGTCTATGGCTTAGACCCCATTATCTATTTAACTGTCCTGAGAGGGTATAAACTCCTTGTGGCTCCACAGGATGTCACTACAATTATCCCTTTTCAAGTTTAAAAATTGGCAAACAAATTACCTTACAGTCCCACTTTTATCAGTACCTGAACATAACTTTTGGGCGCATGTCAACTTTGGACGCCATATTTGCCTTATCTGTTTTAATTTGACCACACTAAAATAACATGTAGCATTTTACCACAGAGCTTAAGATGCCAACTCTGACGCCAAAACTTCTCCAGTGAAATATACCTGAGGCAACTTACTGCCAGTACCTCCACAGCCTGTTCAATCATTGGACCACTGTAAGTCTGGGGAAGTTCCCCCTCCACCTGAACCGGGTAGTGTTCCCATCTACTTCTAAAAAGGGTCCAAGAAGGCCAGCTGTCACTATTATCTCCCAGAGTGACCTCGCCCATGTGGTGGATGAGCGATGGGTAGCAGCTTATCCTTCAAGGACACGCCACCCAACCTAGTATTAACTTTAAACAAATTAATACCTCAAAATTAAGGGGATTTGTTCTAAGCTTTTAGAGAGTCAGCATTCTCTTGGTATGAAAGGTTCAAATAAAGTAAAGGGCATTGAGCCTCTGGCATCTAGTCCCAAAAGTCCCAACCCCTCAGCAACAAAGGTGATGAGTGCATATTTTTGTCAAACAAAGCGTCTAGTGTCAAATCTACAGCAAAGGTCATTGATGACATTAGGCCATTGGGAAATGTTGCTGGCTGTTTTAAAACCCTCCTCAGAAAACACAAAATCTTTGTATAATATTTCTTGCTTTGTCAAATGGATGCAGGAGTGACCTATGTAGGTGGTTTGGGCACCCCAAACCTGTTTCCAACTTCCTGGAACTGCCCATTAAGAGGTGTCCTTAAAAGGTTCCCGCTGCCCATTGGGCGAGATGCCATTGTTCCAGTCCTAAAAAACGTAAAAGTTTGCAATTTGGGCATCTGAGGATGAATCAACAGCAACTTGGCCACCGCCAATCAACTTTTTAGGTCAGTTTAAAAATTTCGTTTTTCTCCCCCCTCAACTAAAGTTTTCTTGTTTGGTCAAATCTTGAGGGCCCCAATCCCACGTTTTCTCAAACCTATCAAAAAGGATCATCTAATTAAGCAGTCATAACACACTGAGAAAATTGATACTTGATTCTCTTTATTTTAATCAATAAAACTCTTTCTGATCAAAAAGTAATTAATTAAGTTCAATTTCTTCTTTTTTCCAATCCCTCTGTGACAACTGCAATGTGGCCCAGTGGCACGCACATCAAAGGGTCATCCTGGCCATATTTTCAACACTAATTTTTACAATAGTCACTTAGTTCATTGTGTCAAGGACTTTTGGTATAACTTCCCAATCTTGGAGCTCCCTACTTCTAGGCCCATTAGCCCTGGGGCTGCAACAGCTTAATTCCTCACTGGGTTGTTTTTCTCATTGGTGGCCCATTGGCAAAACATTGCTATCTATCTCCCAGCTTATTCAAACGGCATTTGAGCGGCAATGCCCCTAGTATTCTGGCTCGCCCTTTGGGTGCTTTTGCATCCCAACTGGAAGGCCAGTATAAACTTTATCTGCCGTCTCCCTGACAGCCAGTATCCTTAAATCCCTTCCTCCAGCATTCCCAACTAGCCTCAGTAAACAGTTCACCCTCCGGCCAATCAGGCAAGACTAGGACCACAATTTTCTCTCAAGCACCTTCCATTCCATCAGTTTAACCTTGTCTTTATGCTGAGGCCTTAATATTATTTAATCAGATATCTGTGCTTAATGGCTGAAGTATTTGAATCGTGAAATCTCATTAAACCTCATAGCCTTCACCTCAGACATTCTGAATTTCATATTATGATGCATAATTAGCCCCTCTTTTTACACCCCAAACAAATGTTATACCATTTTGTCAAAAATATTAGCCAGATGGATCTCTCCAATAATTATTAAAATTTGGAGTGACATTAGTTGCTCTTGGCAGAATAACCAATTATCATCTTTTGATGATATTTAATGATAAACGACAAATCTGTGCTCCCCATTAGGATGGGTTAAGCCATTTTAATGGTTCCGCTGGGTCTGGATTCAAAAGGACAATCCCAAAAATTATTGATGTTACTCAATCACTGATAACTAAGGACAAGGATGATTTTATTAATTATTAGTATAAAATTAAGGGTATTTACTGGCAATTTATTCAGAAAATAAATTGAGAGTTTTTTATAAAGGTTTTTTTGGTGAACTCTCAAATTGACATTAGGTTACCACTATCTCTGGAGAATAATGCCAAGGATGATACAATCAGTTATTCATTTAGGGATAAAAGCAACTTATGACATGGGTAATTTCTCTGCTGGTAGAATACTGAGGCTTCAGTTATGAGAGTGAGCAAGAGTGATCCCACCTCCTCTGATTCTGAATACCAATGACTGATTCTGAGCATATAAAGTAATGTTTTATCATATTAGTTTATATATATGACTGTCTATCAACTGATTCTAAGGATGAGTTAAAGTAATATTTGGCATTTGGGAAGGACAATCATAAGGGAATGAGGATTGGCAGAAGGAAAATGATAGGTTAAGTTCCCACATTTGATACCAATGGGGTATGATAGGCGAAGTAGCCTTGTAAAACAGTTGTAATTCCCTCATAATAAAGATCTCTCTTTCACCACCTTTAATTATTGTTAGTAGTGAAGTGGCTATGTTGGGAAAAGGTGGGACTAAAGATACTGAGGCAGATGGTTGAGCAACGCGCCTAAAGTGGCTGGTTCTGACAACTTCCATACTTTAGCCCTTCAAGAAACCCTCCAATGGGAGCCTGGCCAACCTGCCACCCACAACAATGGGCTGATGGACATCAGCCATGAGAGTGGTGTAGAAAAGGAGCCATTACCCAGGGTTGGGAGTGGACTTGCCATTGCACACCCAAAATGGGTTGGCGATTGGTCATGAGGAGGAAGGAACAAGGGGTTGGGCCTCCCACAAAAAGGGGATGAGAACCACCAGTGCACTCCCAAAAGGGGCCAATGGCGCTAAGGAGAAGTTATTGGTCTGTTGGTTTGGTGGGTTAGACGTGGACTTTTATATGGGGGTTGGTACGCCTATGAAGGGAAAATGTAAGGGCCGGCAGCCCTCATACTGTTTGGCCTGGCACATTGGCAAAGCCCTGATGTAGCAGATTGTGAAATTTGCAACATTCGTGCTCACTACAGTGGGCTCCGCTGGTGTGACACTTAATTAGTTGGAGGTATGGTTAAGAGGTGGCAAAAGCCACGGTGTAGTTTCTGGCGCCTCTTAGAGGCAGAACGCTGAGGTAGTCTTAGACCACTGAGTAGGTGAAGTTGCACTTGGGGAATAGCATCTGATTAAGGGTGGGCGATGTTAGAAGCATTAACATGATGAATTTCTCTTATAATCATTAAAATTTTGGGTGACTTTAGTTGATATTAGTGAGTGACTAAATACCGCGTATCAAGTTTTTAGCCTGGAAGGGTAATTCATGCTTCCTCACTAGTGCAGGTTATATTCATTACAAGTTTGAAACCTGCACTAGCTAGAGAAATCTCTTTGTAGTATTTGTCCTATGGTTGACCCAAATTGATTACTTTTACTAAATATGCGTTTCAATGATATTTATTAAATGACCAATTTGTCTCCCCTCTAAGATGGGTTGAACTATTTTGATGATTCTGACAGGTCTGTATTGTTAGGTCCAACCCCCAACAACAATTATTGTTATCTCACTCAACGGCACTAAGGCCAATGATTATCTATTATTCATTAATAAAAAATTAGGAGGATTTACTGAAAATTTATACCGATGATAAATCAAGGGTTTATGATGAAGGTTCATTGGTGGAATGCCAATTTGAAGTTAGGTTATCAGGATCACTGGTGATTAATGCCAATGATTGTCACAATCAGTTATTCATTTAGGAATTCTGGCGACTTGTTCTGAGGATAATTTTTTTCTGGTGGGACGCTGAGGTTTCCTTTATGAGAGTGAGCAAGAGTGATTTCACCGCCTCTGATTCTGAATACCAAAGACTGATGCTGTGGATATTCAGTGATTTTTTATATTAGTTTACATATAATTGACCAGCAACTGATACTGAGGAAAGGGTTGAATTAAAATTCAGCGTTTCTGAAGGACAGATTATGAGGGAATGAAAATTAGTGTAGAAGATGATTGGTAAAAGTTCCTGAAGTGGATGCCAATGGGTTTTATAGGCGAAGTAACCTAGTATAAATAGTTAAGTTCCTTCATAATAAAAATCTCTATTTCCCTGCCTTTATTTATTGTTAGTATTGAAAGTGGCTAGGTTAGTAAAGGTGGGACTGGAGTCCCCAAGGCAGATGTGGGTTGACATTCCCTGAGTAGCCTGCACTAACTGCCATACCTCAGTCCTACAAGAAATCCCCAACAGGAGCCTGGCCAACTGGTCACCAACAATGACAGGCTGATGGCTGCCAGCCATGAGGGTGGTGTAATGTGGGAGCCACGGCCCCAGGATAGAGGATAGACTTTCCAGTGCAAACCAAAGAAGGGCTAACGTTTATTCATGTGGGAGAATGAGCAAGGGGTCAGGCCGCCCAGGAAGTGTGTGAGGACCACCAGTGAACTTTAAAAAGGGGCCAATGGCGCTAAGACAAAGTTGTTGGTCTGATGGGTTGGTGGGTGGACGTGGATTTTTAGGGGTTTGGTACGCTTATAAAGGCGAAACAGTAAGTGTCAGTAGTCTTCATACTGTTTGGTCTAGAACACTTGCAGAGCCCTGATGTACTGAATTGTGAAATTTGCTTCACTATTTTGCTTCAATTAACAGCTCCTTTGTGATGCGGCTGCCTCACCCAACTTCCATCCTGACCATAAGGCCTTAGATTAATCTGTAACAATTCTTTCAGAGGGACTTCTCCATCATGATGTCCCAGATCATCCTATTGCTGCAGGTAACGTGACCTCCTCAGGTTCCATAAAGTAGCACACAAAGCAATCTTAGATTTTTGTGGAGATGGCTCATAACCCTAAAGCCAAAATCATCCATACCAACATTGTCATTTCCTAAAAAGCTCCCTAATACCCATATCCAAGCTAAGCATAATCTCACAACCTATACCAAAGCCTTTATTACAGTGCATGGTGTTTTCCCTAGCCTTCCCTTGGGTGATATTGAACCTCTAAAGGTAATTCCACACAACTTTTACTTTACACCTGAGCCACACCTTGCTCCATGAAGATGATGCCACCAATGAAACGCCCCCTGATTTCCACATCACCTTCCGCCATGATTGGCTAGTGGTTTGTTGTGGCCATCCTGGTTGGCCTTTATTTTTTTAGGTTTGGTGCCATCTTGCCCACTTAAGCGTTATGGTTTATTTTATTTTTCATTTTAATGTCTTTTTGGTATTGTCCGTCCACTAGTCAGATTACCTTGAATAAAAGACCTAAGCATTGTAACACATATACTCTATATTATAGAAGTCATTCTAGCTTTGGTATCACTATATGTATTATTAAGTTGTTTATTGTTTATATCATAATTCATACCTTTAAAATACAAAAAACAATAGAAGGATTAAGTTTTTAACAACGTTTAATTTCCTAAAATTTGTTTTTTAAATTTTTCTGAGCCTTTAGGTTTTATTTACAAGTTAAATTAAAAACAATCCTGGATCTATAGTAATTTGTTTCTATAAATTAGTCTACTGCAGATTTTCTAGGATGGTAATGATCTTTGTTATTTGTAGTAGACCAAAGAATTTACTGTTCTTTTATAAAAGTTGATTTATATTGGTAACTATAGTTTGCTAACATCGATGAATCCCCCTTTGGGTTGGGACCATCTAGTACTAAAAAAACTATAGTTCGCTATATGAGTTTCTACTGCTAGATACAATTTTATAAATTCTTGTCTTATTCTCATTTCAAAAGTTTTTCATGTTACAATTTAAAAGGTAAAATTTTTATAAATAATTTAGGAGATCCTACTCACAAATGAGATTAGTATTCCATATTGTATCACATAGTAATCTTATTTTCACATGATATTATAGCTTCAAGATTTTTATCATTACTAATTTAGAGACTAGGTTTATCTTAATATTCCTTAGCTAAAACTTCCACCAATTATATATTAAATCTGATAGGGGATTCTTTAGAATTATGGATTGATGACATAGAAGGGAAAATTAATTCTCAAAGAATGATATCAAGTTTGTTCATCCTTAATTTTAATTAGAAATTTTATGGTTCCATAAGGCCTTATGTTAGCTATGGGAACATTAATAGTTCAGACTTTCTGATCCCATTACATATATAAGGAAATTGAACGCGGTCAACAAGCTAGATAAGCTATACATCTATTATAACCCAAGAAGGTTCCAATAATTAGGCCTTACTATTAGAGAAAATAGATTTTGGTCAAACCATCAGTGAGAAATAGGTTGCCTTTGCCCCATTCCGTAAGCACTAAAGAACATTAGAAGCTCCAAAATCCCATGAACAATAAATCTCAATTTTAATGTTTTATGGTAACATAATTCAGCAGTTTTGCATGGAGACAAAGTGTTAAGAAAAATAAGGTGACGAGAAATCCTAATAAAAAAGAATCCTTAAACAGGGGGATTGACAAAATTTTACCTTTTTAACCCATATGAAACTAGATGAAAAATGTTCAATGAATTATTTAGTAAATCCTTATTAGTTAAAAAGATTAAAATTAAAGTTTGAGCTAGTAAAAGACACTCAAATTTGCAAATATTGGGTTCTGAAGTTTGAGGTGTCTGGAAAGACCCCAATTAATTTTATATGACAGTCTCATGCTACAAATAACTATTCAACAGTATGCAAAAAATAGCATAGTTAACCAATACTCTGCTGATATTAGATTGTTAGTTTATTCTTGAAATCTTAAATTTAATTTTGAGATATCTTTTAATAACAATTTATCCTAATTCTTTTCAAATATTGTTGGCAAAACTAGTATCAAAATACTTAATGCCTACAATGAAGTTCTCAATCTTATTGCAACTTGAAATAGAAATTACCTTCTTAAAGCATAGTTAAGTTTAGCTTTTATAAAAAACGTCAGAGATCTCTATTGTGAATCTATAGCTTACCAGATTAATTTTTAATTTGATGGCAGTAAGTGAGCTTCAAGGACCTTTGCAGAAATTCCCTTGCTCATTTGCATGGGTGTTCCTCTTAAAACATGGCACAGGCCTTCCTTTATATACTCAATAGAACCCCTATCATGGTTATCTATTTGTTTTTGGCCTTACCAATGTGATTTTTACTCTATTAATAGCGCCATTTTTAAACTTTATTATGTTGACGTAAAAGCCCGCCTATGGTTTAATAATTTGTCATAAGAATTGCTCTTGTGACATCTAATCAAGATCATGAATTTGCCTTCCCACTGAGTAAACTAGAGTTCTTACATGCCTCCTCCATTGTGTCTTCTGAACCTGCGCCCACCATGAACACTGTGACCACCCCTGATAAGCTTGCTGTGCCGCCACTGAAGAGCCCTGACATGCTTGATCTATGAAGCCCGCTGAAACTCTGCTCATTGTGAACACTGTGCCTGCATCTATTGTGCACAATGCGCCTGTGCCTATTTTGTGCCTATAACATCCTCCTTAAACGCTACCTTTACTGCATGCCAATGGTTCAACTACAGGGGGTGATCCCAAAGTTAGTGTTAATGCCTAACTGGCACTTAAATTTTTTAATGTGAAATGACAGAGAACGTAATTATTTGGAGCTTGACAAAGCCTCACTTCAATATTCAATGTTAGACCTCTTGATTGCATATTTTCACCTTATAAAAGTTTGAAATATATTTTATCTAATGGCAGTAAATGATATCCAATGACCTATGGAGTCACTCCTCGCCCATGCTCATTGTTGTTTATAAAATACCATTGTATAAAGCTTAAAACATAACCAAATAGCCCCATCTTGGTTATCCATACTATCATTTTTTGCCCCTCAAGGATGGGGTAATTTAGCCGTTTAATAAAGGTCATTTCTAGATTTTAGCTCTAACTGGCTTGTTTCACACATAGTTTAGAATGTCATCATGTGCAACTTGCTCACAACAAGTAAGGCTAAGGTGAGTAATATTTTACTTTTGTTAGTTTAGATAATGGCGCTATTCTTGGCACTTCCTTAATGGACAGTAATTAATAACCCAGATGAAATGCATCCCTTCTAGATATGCCCTCAACTAGTCTATCTGTGAGCTCAAAGCTTCTAAGATTCTCTATGTAGTTAGAAAGCTTGATCTTAACACTTTAGATTAAATTTGTCATAACCTATTTGTCTTTACCTTGCTTATTTCAGCGCGGGTCATACTAAAAAGCAATTATAAGAGTAATAATTGATGAACTATGTAACTATCATGGGTGCTGGATGCCCATTTATGGAAGATTGTTTTTTAAATGTCATATCTATTTCTATTTTCTTATAAAAAAAGGTTGCGCAATATATTTAAGGTTCAAAAAACCATTAATGTTTACCTGTCCTGGTACATTACCCAAATACAAATATATGTGGGCCTAGAATGGTTGACATTTTTAAAAATTTAAAGATACTTATAGATTGTAATCATGCTTTTGAGGAAAAACGCTAATGTTTTTCTATA
Source organism: Massospora cicadina (assembly GCA_022478985.1). Taxonomy (NCBI): domain Eukaryota; kingdom Fungi; phylum Entomophthoromycota; class Entomophthoromycetes; order Entomophthorales; family Entomophthoraceae; genus Massospora; species Massospora cicadina. The sequence goes on from JAKSZP010001750.1 coordinate 28,447, forward strand.
GGGTTTTTTGCTGAAATGACGGGAGATCTGTTAGGGCATTATTTGGGACTACATGAGTGGCATATCATCTTCTCTACACACATCACCTCTAAGTTTTCTATATTACTTAAGTTAAAAACGTTTGACGAAAGCACACTTTTTTTAAAGGCTAGCAGATACTATTTGTTTACTATAATTGTCTTCTATTGGAATATTTTTTAAATGTCCTGATTTTATGATATTAAATATTATATTGTAAAATACTCTTCATAAGATAAGTCACTTAAATTTAAGCGCATGTACATATTAGTAAATCTCGCTATAGCTATAAGAAGTGTCTACCTTTATACATCTGACTAAAAAAAGTTTTAACTAAAACACTACTTTCATTTATAATTCACCACTATCAAACTATCTTTATTTCTCCATAAGATGTATCATATTACTCTTCAAAAAAGTTGTTGTGGCAACAGACGTCTCTAGTCTGTAATTTATGATGTGCAATCACAAAAAGGTATGATGTAGTTAAGAGATCTTAGCTTATTTTCACTTTTAGATGCCCGCACCTTAGTTTTAATATCATTTTACAAAGAATTCCATGAAACATAAGAGGCTTGTGCTTAATGGAGACATCAATTTAAGAGGCCAAGTGTTCCTTTATTTTAAATCCTTAACATCTGGATATAGTGCTTATGGCTTTACACAAAGATAATAAATCTTCACTTGCATAAAGTTGACCCTACAAATATATGTTTTTTGGAACAGCAAAACAGCAAGACAATATATTCCAGGTTCCTTGTCACATATCCTAACACTGGCTATCTTAGACTGTATCATAGCATACAAAAATTGGTAAACTAATTCTAATAGATAATGCTATACTCAAAAATGAATTTAAAGAACTTATAAACTATCAGGATGCAACTTGATACAGAGTTATTAATCTAGCAAAACCTATGCAATTTTTCTATGATTAAACGCAGTTAAGAATTGGTTTGAACAACCATATGAACAAGCTACTACTAGTTAAATGATATTTAACTAGTGATTAAAAAGAGCCTTGGTAATATCACCATAAGTTGACATTAATCTGCTATATGTTGATCACCATACTAAATTACATTGACTTGACTTTTTCTTTATGCACTAATTCAAATCTAATCAATTATATTATAAAAAAGCAATTAAAACTACAAACTTACCGCACCACTATTTTCTATTCAATGTCCTTTGACAGCCACCTACTTTCTAGCATGGGCAGCAGCGTTTCACATCTTAGCTTTTCAGCCATGTGGGGAAGTGTCAAGACTGAATCAAATTTTCCACCCAACACTTCTGGTCACTTTGTCCCAATAAAAGACTTAGTAGTCTATTTTACTTGCACCCACCCATCTCACACCATCGATGTGCTCTTCCTCACTCCACCATTTGTTTTTACCTTGTGTTGACTAAGGGAAACTATTCCCAAATTCTAAAAAAGCAATTATTGAGCTTACCACCACTGCATTTGTACTGGCTGGTTTTATTGGCTTCTGAATTATAAGGGCTACTTTGACATAGGTTTACCCACCAGGAGGATGCTTCTGAAGCGGTGACTTCTTTACTTTTTAGAATCACCCCTGTTTTCACAATTTTCACTTGACTTTTAGCTGACATTATAATGGTAGTGTCATTTGAAAACTCTCATTTTGTACCCACCCAATTATTTGACAAGTTGACGTTAGGGCTTTTAGCCTATGACACTCAAATCTACCTCTGCTTCACTATTCCTTATGATAAAAAGCACCTCACAACCCCTTCATCACTTTCAGCATCTAGCCATCACCCCAGAATTTCCTAACAGAGACCTCCTATGGGCTCACATTTCCAGAACACCAAATATACTCTTTTGAGCTTATGTCATCAATGGCAACAATTTTATCCTCATTGTTCAAATTAGGATACTTTGAAAAGTCTTTTTGCCATATACCTGACTCTATTATTACTGACTTCATTTCTGATAATGCATCAGCACCATGTGAATGTGATGCTTTGATGCCACTACCCACTCATCCAGTTCGCCCATTGAGTCAAAATAATAGATTTAACTCTCACCCATACCTACCACACACTCAATAATCTGCATTAAATTTGAGCTTTTGGGATCAGGAATGGATTAATGTTATCACTTAAAGAACCACCTCAATTACTCATCAATAAACAACTTCCCATTAATGCCTCATAACTTATAACCAGAATCCTTGGGTTTTTATAAACTAAGGTTAGTTTTTTGGTGAGATCAAACCATTCTCAACCAAAGCAATTGACTTTGGGAAGACTTTTGCTTCAAATTTTATTTCTCAAACCTTAAATAAGCGCTATGTTTCAAAGTCTAATGCCAAACCAGTCATAAGTGATCATCAAAGCGCCATGGCTGCAGCTTCCTTACCTGGAAATATTCCCTTACGCAATACAACCTTTAATAAGTTGCAGTTCTGGATTCTGTTTCCCAATGTCAAGCTTCCTCTAAGCTTCCATGATCCACAAAAGTTGAAATCAAAAGCTTTAAATAGCTGCACATACTTCTCTAATGCAACTTGTCATTAGAAGAAGGTTAAATACAAAAAAAACTATCCTTAAATTGCCTTAATAGCTTCCTATCTACCCAATGTCCTTATTGATGCTGAGTATCACTTTGATAATTAATTTATGGTCCTCAGCATGGCCCAAATTGAATTATTTGACCCTCCCTTTGCATGCTGTTGAATGGTTGACTAGACCTAAATCATCAGGTAATTTGATAAGGAATAATTATATTGGCTGATGCTAATTTATTATGTATCATATTGAAATTATCAGTGATTATGGACAATTAATATCCTAAATATATCTGAACTTGGTATTTGTGGCCTAGCAATTCCACTTAATAGTATCAACTATGATGACATGGTCCCAGGGACTTTGTTGGTTAAGTCAAATTTAATATTAATAAGTCGACTTAATGACCTGTGCTCGTGGGCTTTGTTGGTCTATGTTGAAATTAGCTTTAAATGTCAATCAAGTTTTTGATAAAATTAATTACTATTTTGTAGTATGAATCGCCTAAGTATATGCTACCAATTGCTTGAGAGGAGCATTGGTTCAGCTATTTGCTGATGCATCAGAAATGCTGCCTTGAGATATTTATGAGTTTGACACCAACCCTGAGGCTGTGTAAGATGCCCCAAGTTGAAAGAATTGCAGACCCTCAGACAAACTTATTATGTGTTCCTCTGGCTAAGTGCCATTGAAAAATAGGCGTCATGGGCAAGATGCTGTTAGCATTGAACCCTATAAATATCTCCAAGTTAATACTAATAAAGTACAATTGTTTATTACTACAAGTTAATAGTTTGATATACAATCTTTTTGTATCTAGTACTTTTACGTTGTATTAAGTTGAGATTTCAATTGGGTTCAAAAGGATCAGGGCAGCGAGCCATTGTCCAAGTAAACGACAGAAGAATACAGCTTTAAAAGAATCATTTTCAAGGAGTTTATATCCTGACTAATGTCACCCTCTGGTTTATTGTCTACATACAATAGACGCTCAAAACTCCAACTTATCTCAGAAGAAGAACCAGCCCATCTGAAGTAAGCCAAAACTTTAACACGCCTTGCACCTCAATCCTCAAATGCCCCTCACGCCTTTGCTTTTTTGCCTTCATCAGGACCAGATGCATTAAATGATTACGTATTAGATTGCAAAGAATCCCCCTCACCTCCGCCATGTTTTGTTAGTGGTTTGTCACTCCCTGCCTGGTTAGTTACTATATTTTTTAATCTGTTTTGTTTTAGTACGTCTCATTTTGGATTATTTTTTATACATTTTCTAGTTAGGCCTTTTGTGTGGTCCATCTCCTAGTCATTTTTTAGCACTAGGTGGGCCCAAATAAATTCATCTCCTAGTCATTTTGCCTCAAATAAACAAATTACATTGCATTTGGCATGTGCATTACAGCTGAAAGTTACTTTAGGCTTATTAGGCACAATCACCAATTGTAGGTATTAGCTAAGTCACAATCAATTCCTTGACACCCAGCGGCGCTAAACCCCAACTCCCTAATTTTAATTTTAATTAGCTCGCATCAGCAACCATGGACAATAATAAACGCTTAGGTTGTTATTTTAACTTCCTTGCCTTAGTGTTGCCATAAAAAGCGTTGTTAGATGTATCTTTATTATCCTTTATAATTGTATCTGTAAAACTGTATTATGATGATTGCTATCTGTGTTAAGTTCCCAAGGCTTGGCATTAGTCTACCTGTCTTTTATGAATACAATATATAGCTAGCCTACATTTTTTTGCTACTCAATTATCAATTATTTCCACAGATGTGAACCAAGAAATCTAAAAACCATATCATGAAGAAAATGCTATATTATATAGTAGTTTAATCTGATGGTCTTTCTAGAAGCCTACTTACAATAACAACTTTAAAATCGCAAGCCCTCAAACCACTTCCAGTAGTAGATATTATGGGAGGCTTTATCATCTTAATCTTAGGACATATGTCTTTATACAGTAAGGCTTTTTATGCTTTTTAGGGTTTTATTCTTACTGCAGATGGCCTCTAACTAATTGTGTAAATCAGCATATGCACTTGAAATTCATCACCGCAGTGCTAATTATAACATTGTGGTGTTCACCACAGGGGAAATGATTTTTATATCATACATTCCACTGTTAAGCCAATGATACACAATGAGAAAAATCTGTCCACTAGATAGCGCTATCCATGGATGCTGATTTGGCCAACAACAAAGCCCAGCAAAAAACTTATTAATTTCCTTTAACTCTTATCTACTTAATCTAATGGAAACCTTGGCAATATATTAGATAAATTGTTAGTATATTGCCATATCACAAAAATTTCTAATGATTAACAATCAACGCCACCTTGATGGCCATTGTCAAACCTTAAAAAGAACTTCTGGCTCCCATACTGACCTTGACAGAGAGTTGACTCTCTGCATATCTTAGTCCACATCAAAGGAAATTAAATTATTAAGCTAAATACACCTCCTTGACTTCCAACTGGAAGCACAAACAGTTTAAACACAAATTTATGACGGTAAGCCGCCATTACTGTAACATGTTGAACCAACTTCACCAGAAATTAAGGATAACTTTGTAGTAGTATACTAAGTCATGCCAATGATAATGTCACAAATACTTATTTTAGTGCTCTAAATGACACCCCAATGATGTCCAAAAACACTAATAATGTGGTGTCATTTTTGCACCAATTGACTATGACTTTTACTAATTTACTAACTTCAGGTATATTTGGGGCCACCATAATGGGGTGATTACCGCTGTTGATAAACTTTTATTACCAAACACTACCACCTGATGCGTGGCGGCTCCCCCTTTTGGGTTGGGCACCACTAGTACTAAAAAAAGACACTACCAACTCCTGCTTTCTCAGCAAATTATTAGCGCACTATGCAAGCGACCTCAACTCAGGCTGCTCTGGAATCCTAAACTCGTTTGGTTCCACTCCATAAACAGACAACCATAAAGGTTTACCTTAATTATTGTATCATTCATGGGCCTGCAATAATAGATGACAATTTCCCTACAAATCCACGTAACTTACTCACGTTTGACAGGAATGGGAATGTAAACAATTTTAGTGCCCTGTTAAAAATTGGCTAGGGGTGTTAAAAAGGCTGCTAAGCTAACAACTTTAATAATTTCATCAGACTCTGTAAGTCAGGAACTAGTAATGCCAAATTAAGTGAAGGCAGTATGGCTTTCCACAACTTTAAAGATATTATATAGGCGTCTAATAAAACAGAACAAATGACTATGCAAAAGACAGTGTTCCTTATTTTCTCCTCTGACAAGGATGCGTTCTTCATGACTTTTAAAATGGTTTTACATTAAGACTTAATTATTATATGAGGCGGTGGTTTTATGCAGCTTTGATGATCATATTGTTATTTAAGCAGCTGCAAGCCATATAAGAAGGTGTATTGGGTAACTTTATTGGTGTTTAACAACAAACATACAATTCACACACGGTAAACTATCTATTCTAGGGTTCTGTCACTTTTAGGGCACCCAAATTAACCTAGTTTTTTACAAAACACACAATAGGATTGTCTCCCCCAAAACAATATTTGACACAGATTTACAGACCGTGAATTCAAAAAATGGATATTAGATAGACCACTTATTGCATTTGCATTTGTCTAGGGCACTATCAGAGGCATTTCATGCTATTGTCTTGAAACTCACTATTTATGAGAAAAAAGATACTAAAGATGAATATGGAAAAATTTTAAAGAGTAGAAGTGAAATATTTTTCTTCCGTTGACCCTCTTAAAATCCAAGGTAATATCCAGATTGAATATTTTATACCCATAAATGAACTTCAAAAAGAGACTGCGGCACTTGTACACTAGTTTTTAGTTCAATAATCGGTGAGGAAGTTGTGCAATAACAATTTTATTGTTGAAGAAAAGAAACGTTATGACAGCATATAAGCTATAAGAGAAGACCCACTTTCAGTAATCAAAAATCATGATCTTTTAGGAACATCTGATAATTCCCCAAGTTAGATGGGGTTCTTGTAGCCATACCTATCGTGGCTGAAAAGGAATCAAGCATGCTATTACATGAAGATCTACAATAGTATCTTGGTTAAGTTGTTGCTTTGAAATTAGTCTAATTAATATAGCTGACATTTACTAGCATAAATGCATTTTATAATGTTATCACTGTCTTAATCTCAGAGTCATTGTAGAAGGTGGGGCACCTATCATTGATATTTTACTAGGCCATTAAAGAATCTGGGCATACACAGGATTTGGACCTATGTATAGAATAATGCACTTCAAGGATAAAGTCCAATACCTCTCTAAGAATATATATTGTGCTTCTGCTACATTTTTTGGTTCATTAATAGTATTTGCCCCCACTATTGTTCTAACCAAATTATCTTTAAATCTTCTCAAAGGTACTTTTTTTAATAAACTTAAGGATAAAAGCTAATCTGAAGATAGCTTATTAGAGATATCAGAATAACGCCTTAACTAATCTAACTGAAAGAATGATGATCATATGTATAAATCACAGGTTTGATGACCTCACCTTAAAAATGGCATAGTTCTGATTAATTATCAAAGGATTTGTGGCCATAAAGGTGATTACACAATTAATTATTGAGCCAAAGGACATTCTACTAAATGGCTACCTGTAGAATAACCATACTAGAAGGACATCAAATCATATTAGGGACCAAAATTGATTTAAAGATTTCTTAAGGGTTAAAAGCAAGATTTTAACCTTTTATTCCCATCTAACTTAGAATCTATCACCGCTCCTGGGTTAACCTTTCAGTATATGCCAAAATCCAAATATTATTTGCTAATTTATATTTGTAACATCCTTGATGAGAAGCTTTAATAGTTGCTTTTTTTAAATACATTAATAGATAATAGAGTTCAAATTATCTAAAATTTAATAATCTGGATGCATATGGGCTTGACAGCAACAACTGATTATCTTAATGTTTCTCAATACATTAAGAATAACACGTTGAGTTAGCTATTCTAAAAGGACCAAGCGCAGGACCTATATGAAAACTATAATATCATACTTGGTAAATGTGACTTTGATTTTGGTATGTACAAGATGTGTTATAACATATAAATACTGAAAGTCATCTTCTTAATTGCCTGTTAAACTATTATGTTCAAAGGTAGCTGAAGAATTGGTAAACATACAATCAATAAGCTTTTGTAATGGGGATGTTAGTTCCTTCTAAAATTCCTCAAACCTCTCTGATATTGATTAAAAAAACACAGTTTTAGTTAAGAAAAATCAATATAGGAGTCTAAAAAACGTTTCCAAAAAGATTATTATCATTAACTACTAATTGATGCTGTGTTAGATGTTTAAGTGACGCGCAATCTTTTTAAACTTCGATTAATCTACTTTTTATTGGAAAATGAAGCTTTTGAAACCAGGAGAATTGTGCCATGATAACTTCACAGGGCCTGTATTAACCCACATAGATGCTGTAAGAGTTGCGCGACACCCTTGCAGCTTTTCAGAAAGCCAAAAATAGTATCTTAGCTAATTTAATAGCCTTCTGTAATTTAGTATAGCTAGACAATTTATACACTTTACCAGAACATTTGACAATCATTTGCAGCATGGTAGAAGCCTCACAACACCTCACAAAGGCTGATCTTAAAAAGGGTGAGAAAAAACAATTTTCTTTCAAGAACATCTTGAATTTCTGAGGCTGTTTTTTATAACATGGGTATAGCCCCAGGTAAAAAAATTCAAGTCCTTTATAATAATGACACGTCTGAGTAGCAAGCGTGACATTCAGTTGCCCTTTGAAATGGTAAACTAATACTGCCAGTTTGTCAAGAACTTCAGTAAGATAGATGAGCCTATCTTACTCCTTAAAATGGTGTACAATTTACTTGTATGAAGAACTCTCGAGTGCCTATTACTTGTAAGATATTGCCTCACCAATGCACCGATATTCATGTGACTAGATTATAATAACCTGTTCTTTATATATTTTGACGCATCCTTTACCGCCATAGGAGAGACTATACTTCAACTTGACACTGAGGGGGTTGAGCAACGCATGGCTTATTGTAGCCATAAGTAGGATCTGCACATTGAGAACTACATGCTAACGGAGAAGGAGTGTTTGTCAAATGAAATTGCATGTAACAGTTCTGGGATATGCCCACAGAGTATTTTTATGTAACTGAGGTAAGCCAACCAGGGGACAGACATTACCGAATATAAGTAAAACTAAGGAAATAACTGACAAATATAAAATTGGGCACCCCAGGGTACTCAAGTTACCCCTGTTGCCAGCAGGACTGCCAGGTATGGGGGGTTAGTGCGCTACTCCGAGGGGGTTTCCCCTACTATGTAGCAGGTGTGAAGGAAAGGGTCTGTGTGGAGGAATCAGAGTGAGAACCATGATTCTATGAGCGCTTTTTGCCTTGGTCTCATATATCCATAGAGCCAGGCTTGGAAGTGCTCTAGTAAGTGGACATGGAATCTGTTAATAATCCCATGAATGGTTGGGACCATGCCCTTGAACGCATCTAATGCAATTGTGTGGATTGTCCACATTGCAATAGGTATTATTAGGGAGCGGAGGGTAGATGGGATTGGTGACTCAATCTGGAGCGCAAAGATGCTTTTTGATATTAAGAATTTCTGTTTGTTTTGGATCTTAAGCAGGCGTGCGACTTCCTGCCATATAGTTTTGGTTGGGGGGCATGTTTCTAGGCGATGATGTAGGGATCCATCCCCTCCACATACTGCACATGTTTCGTGGAGGGAGTTGGAGCGGTCCGCCATCCTATAGGTCCTTCTCAGACAACGCCAGGCGTTTGCTCTTATCCTCGGCTGTAGGAGTGGGTGGTGAGTCATTTTCCACACTTCCTTCTGTGTGGTTAAATCATAGGGAATGTCCAACATATCTAGGTATTCTATCCTAGCTATGTTTGGGGTTGTTATGAGCATATCTCTCTGGGGGTGGTTTTCTGGGTTTCTTAATTTGAATTGGGGGCTGGGTCGTCCCCTTCCCTGTATAGTACACATGTTCTCTATGGTCCATCCCATACGGCGGATAGTTTGGAGGATATGTTTGAAATGAGGGGAGGTTCCATGTGGACTCGTTGCAGTAGGGTGCTTGGCAAGGTATGAAAGTAGTCTGGGTGGACTAAGTGGGTTGGTTAATTTGAGCGCCTATGCAAAGTTAGTCCTTGCTGCTCTGGATCATTGTTGTTGCAGGAGGTCTGGAGTAAGGACTTCCTTTATCCAGGTACCTAGGATGTGATTGGCGTGGTTCTCAAGATTTATTAGTCCCATGCCTCCGCTTGAGCGTGGGCCTAATAGTGTTTCCATCTGTATAGGAGGGTGAGAGCCGGGCCACAGCCAGCCATGGATAAGCGCGCAGATTGAGGTTATAAAAGTAGGTGAGAAGGCAATCACGTGGGCAGGGTACCATAGTATTGGGAGGATGAGCGAGTTAGCAACTGTAACTCGCCCCTTTAATCCTGGGGTTCTTCCCTTGAGGGAGGCGACGCGTTTGGATACCCGTTGTAATAGGTTACTTTCCATTGTCTCATTAGCATATCCCACTGATTCTAGCCAGATTCCAAAGCGTTGGACAAGAGTGGTAGTGGGAGGTGTTGCAAAGTGTAAAATTGACGGGGTTTTTTTTTTCGTGTGTTGGTATGAGGTTCTGATGCTGTGGCCCAGTTGTTTGTGTATTTGCCTAAGAGGATGATTTCTGTCTTTCTTTTGTTGAGCGATGCATTGCTCACCTTGGAGTATTCCTCTAGAGTGCGTTACAGATGTTGGGGTCTCCATTGTTTGCTATGCCTGGTATGCAGTCATCTGCAAAGGCCAGTATCTTGACTGTTGGTTGTCCTTGTGCGGTTATTCCCATGAGACGTGAGTCAGTTACTTGGAGGAGTGGGTCAAAGCTGAAATTGTATAACAGTGGGCTGAGGGGATCCCCTTGTTTGAGCCCTCTGTGTGGTTTAATCTTGTTTGTTAGGAATCCAGGGCAGCATACAGCCATGGTTGCAGATTCTGTTAGGAGCATCGCCCATTTTACGAATCTTGGTGGGAGTTTGACGGCATGTAGACATTCTTTTAGGTATGGCTAGCTAACACGGTCATACGCTTTTTCCTTATCCAAGAAGACCTAAGCACCATTTGCTTTGGATTAGCAAATGTTTGCAACAGGATTAATGTTGCTCTAGATTGAACGCCCTGGTATAAACCCAAACTGGTTGGGTGACAGGACGTCAGAGGCAATTGCGCCTAACCTGGCTGCTAAAATGTTTTTTAGAATTTGTGTCAGTGTTGGAGAGTGCAATTGGGCGCCAGTTGGCCAGGTCCAACTTGTCACCCTTTTTATACAAGGTTATAACGTAGGATTCATGGCCTCCTGGTAATAGGCGTGTTTCAACAAGCACTGGTTCATAGACGCCAATAGGAGGGGGGCGATTTGTTGAAAATATTTTTTGTAAAATTCATAGGGTATCCCATCAGGTCCTGAGCATTTCCTACGTTGTGCACCGCGAATTGTCTCCCAAAGCTCCTCCCATGTAATTAGGGATAGTATGTTGTAATTTGGTGGTGTACTTTGTATCTTGGCAGTTTGTATAAATTCTTTAGTTTTTTGTGAATCTGTTGGTGTTTCGCGATATAATTCAGTGTAATAGCGGTGTACTTCCGCCTTGACCTCCTCAGGGTCAGTTGCCATGGTGCCGTTGGTCTTGTGGACCTGTGTGCACGTGGGCTTGTTTCCGCAGGAGCGGAGTTGGTGAAAAAAGTATGTCAAACAGGTTTTGCCTTCCTTTATGAACTTACCTTTGTTAATACTTTGATTCTGTGTTGGTGTTCAAAGATGAGATTGTTAAGTCAGGAAGATATTTCTGCCCATTTGCATCCCCAGTTGGGGCTATAGCCAGATCTCAGAGTATTTACCTCCAGGTGGTCTAGTTCTGCCAAGGTACATTTGATTGTGACCATGTCTGCGGTGTACTTACATGATGCAATATATCAGGTTTTGTTGATTAAATCCTTTTTGAAATTTTCCCATGTTCTAATGGGATCCAAAGTGATTGGGGCTGTGAATTCTGGGTTTGTAGCCTCGTTTTTGACCCATTTGGATATCTCAGGCAATTTTATATTTTCTGGGTGAAGCTTTCTCCAAGGTGACACCTGTGTGTGGGATTGGGTTGGCGCTAACTGCACTGTAACCAATCGGTGGTCAGAAAAATTGATCTTTTTTGTTGTAAATTTGGAGATTCTTGAAAGGTGGGATTGCGGGATGAGGATGTGGTCAATGCAACTCATCGATATGAGTGCTCCCTCGCATATGTTGGGCCATGTCATGTGGGGAAGGAGTGGTGAACTGGGGGGGAGAGCATCCTGTAAGCCGAGAGATGCCTTCATTGTGCAGAATTCAATGTGTCCAGGTGGGTATCACCTGGGATTAGGCCATCAATCCATATTGGGGTTATCCCAGAAGTTGAAATCGCCTAACATAATGGTATCTGGTGGGAGGGTGAGAGTAGGAATGTTTACAAAAAATTGTTTCCTTTCAGTTGCAGTGCATGGTGCATATACATATTCAATCGAAATTGTTTCCTCTTGGCATGTAATTGTTGCTACCAAGATTCAACTGTGTAAGTGTGATGACAAATTTGTAATTTAAATTTTTTGTTATTTCAGACGGTCACCCCACAGTGAGACATCCATACTGATTGTGATGGTGTGACCCTGGTTGACCAGGATCCTTCTTCCCCTTGTATACAGTGGGTTTCTTGATGGCCAAGATGTCTACAAGGGGTTTTCGCAGGAAATCCAGCTTTTTGGCTTGGTATGTATGAGCCCTGGCTCCCACAATGTTTAGTGTCCCTATTGACACTGAGGTGCCCATGGCGCCTCAGGAGCAGTTGGGAGGGCCCTCTGGCCCTATCCCACCGCGGCTCGTTTTGGCCATGATCCACATCTGTACTCCAATTCTTTCACTGCCATTGTTAGTTCCCTTGATCTGACCCAATGATTCACAGGAATTGCGGTTTTTTGCATTTGCATCAACCTTTCCCGCACAGGTCTCATGTTGATTTGATGCTGATTGTTATTGGATTTTATATTTTTAAGGTTCAAATTTGGTGAATTGTGCACCACATTTTCGCCCAAATTACGGTTGCATTGTTCCTCAGTAAGTGCATGACTGAAGTTGCTTTGTGACTCAGTCAAGTTACTGTGAAAATTTTTGACCTGGGCATATTGTTCTGATTGGTTGGCTCAGTGAATATCTGTTTTATCCTCCCAAATTTGTCTGGGGTTAATGGCGGACTCTGCATGTGCCGCTGCTTTGGCCACTGCTCGCTTGCGGGCTTTTTGTGCCACTTTAAGTTGTTTGCATGTAACTGGGTCCACGATGGAGTATAGTCCATCTTCACCCCAGCGGAATGGGTGGTGACCATCAGTCATTTTGGCGAAGTTTTCATTATCTTTGTACAATGCTTCCTAACAATAATCATTTTCCATTAAGCCCTCTTTCACAGGGCATGCGTGTTCCTTGTGGCCCAGTGAGCCACAGTGGTTGCAAATGGGCGGTGCGCGTTCCATTGTAACTCAGAATGCGGCTGACTGGCCCCCATCTGCGAAGTGAAATTCTGCTGTGCGGGGAATTCTGGATAAGTCCTCTTCCACTTCTTGGAAGGGGTTGATTATGGCGATAGCTTTGTCTGTGCACAGGTTTGGCATCAGGCAAAATCGCTGTAATTCAAGTTGCTGAATTTCTCCATAGGCCACAAGGCCTTTGCAGAGCTCCTCCTCAATTACCTTACAAGGAAGGTTGTTATGGAGTGAGTCAAAAGAGATGAACACTGTTTTCACTTTAATCCATCTGGTGCATGCGGTGCGCACAATTTTTTTCCCTTGGGGAGGGCAATTTCCACACATACTTTTGCTGCGGCATCAGCTTCATCAGCTGTTTCAAAACCAATATCAATCCAGCCGTGGCCCATGTTGTTGGTGGCTACGTACACCGCGTGAGGGAAAAGTGAGGGCTGTGTCTCACATGTTTTCTCCCACAGGGTCGGTGACTCATTCCCAAGGAAGAGTCTGATCCCGTGCTCCACCTTTGACAAGGGTTGGTTAAACTGAATGCACATATATTGCGCGTTCTTTACAGTGAATACCATACACCCAGATGGTGTCTGAGTTTGCGATTTCTTTGTGAATTGGGTTCCTGGTACCCTCCAGGGCGTTTCTTGACCTTAGTTGCACCGTTAAGCGCACCACTTGCTGCGACGCTCGCCCATGTTGTATTATTTTTTGATAAAGTTGCCCATCTCTCCTGTGTGTGATTATCCAAATTTGTTGTTTAAATCGAATCATAGTAACTAAAGTGATTGTTACAATAAAGAAAAGCCTCCGGAATATGCCCACAGAGTACATTTTATAGAAATAAACAGTCACTCCTTGCTTTGATTACAAAAACCAAAGGGGATAGAAGGCAATTTTCCCTATGGGATTTGAAATAACAAGCTACAATTTTAAACTTCAGTACCACCCAAATATAAAAATATCAAAACCAAGTAAATATCAGCTGCCATATCTGGCCTTGGCGCCCATATTAAGAAACCATTTATTCATTTATTTATTTTATGGTGTAAGCTTACAAGGGGATGGACAATACCAAAGGCAAACTATACTAAAAACTTAAAATAGAATGGTTGTTGGGATTTTTTCCCATATTCCCAGCCTTCTAGATTACCAGAAAACGCTAGGGGATATTTCCCTAATGTGAGGTGAATTGGATATTGGTTGACTCTGATTTCAGAGTATTAATGTTCAGGGAATTTAGGATAATCGCCTAGTCATATCCATTGGGGATCGATCTAGATAAATGCTTAAGATCTTGTCAGGCGGAGTTGCTGACAAAATAGGGGCATCTGATAGTTGATTTAACTATCAGGTCTACTGATTGGGATCAGTCATGTTTAATCACCAACTGATTGGGAATGTAAGTAGTAAGTTGTGAGGTGAGTGATGTCACCTGCAACTAATAAATTGATCAGTTGAATAACAACATGCCTTAATGGGTAATAAGTCCCATTACCTAAGAAGGTCACTAGTCAAATATGGTTGGTTCACTTGGATTAAGAGGAAAACGTTTGGGACACATTTTCTGACTCTTTCCATTTAGGTCTCGAGTATGTACAATGACAGAATCCTAGTCAGGATGGGGAAGACCATTGCTGCTGAGATGAGGATTGGTGATTCAATGGCAACGGATGCTGTTTCATCAAAGAGGTGTCAACTGAGGGTTAGATGACCAAATCCTCACTATAAATTCCCTAGAATTTACTTATAATGAAAAAACAGAGGTATCTAGATATACAGTTCTATAGTTTTCATCTGGTATATAGTTTAAGTAGTAAACTTTATCAGCTTTCAATTGTTCTATTCTTCTCAAGGATATCATTGTTGTGTGCGATAATTAGGAGACTTTAAGGAAAAGAGTAAAGATCTGAGATGGGATCTAGAGAAGAAGGAGAAGCAATAGGGATCGCTGCTGACTGTGTTTATAATTGTAGAAACTGTCACCAGGGAATCTCAGAGAAGATTGGGTTGGACAGTATGAGGGAACGAATCCCTATATTAAGACATCTCAAGTATTTTGAATGGAAATACTGGCCAGGCGTTGGACTGAGATCTAGGAATTTCATTCAACTATGGATAATAGTCATTATACTATTAGAAACTAATAATATCAAATACTATACAACGCAGATGAATTGCACAAGAACTGAACCTGTGCAGTAATAAGTTTATAGGGGTTATCTACTGATAATAACAAGCCCCATAAATTTTTACATATTGGTGCTCACTACAGGGGTGTAGTTGAATAGAAGAACTTAGAACATGATGTCCTATGAAGATGTTTCTAATTCCAAACGTAAAGTGAATCACGTTCATTGGCATTCACTAAGCTCAGAATTGGAGCTCTGAGTGAAGCAAATTGAGGATGCTCAAGTTCAGGAAAAGGACTTGCAACCTAGATATGGAACTATCTAGTGCTGCAAGAAAACCTGTTACAACCGACATCTACTTGAATGAAGAGTCAGCAGGGCAAACTCAGGCTGAAATTGGGTCCACTGGAAATAGTCCCAAGGAACAGCAGGATCAACTCAGGTTAAAATTTGTCCACTTTAAATATCCCTGAGGAGTGAGTGTTTAGATGAGGCATTGGATGAAATAGGAAGCAATCAATCAAGAAAATTGGATTGCTATACCAATGAAGTTATGAAGTCAAAACAGGAAACGTTTGATCCAAGATAGTGGAGAAAATCATTTGACTCAATAACACTCAACCAATGATCAGAAGTTTCTGGAGACGAGTTCATCAATTCAGAAGAATTGGACGAAGCTAACGAGGCCAGAACGACCTGTGTAATTAAGATGGTACTGAATGTCAAAAATCGTTTTCAGGAGAAAAACGATCTAAACAATCAAACGGAACTGTTGTCTCATGAAATACGAGTATTTAAGCATCAGTTGCCGAAATATGAGATGATATTAGGACCTGATGGACTAATAACCAATTGGGATTGAAGGCCTAATATATTCAAGAGTATTGCCAAAGTTGGCAAGTGTAGCCTATATGTGAAGATAAAGCGCTATTGGTTGTATAGTTAAGAAGGGCAATACTAATTGGAAGTATTGAGCCTAAGAGAAAATATTTGCAATGTTCCTAGAGGACCTCTGAACCATTAAATGGTTATGTCCTGAGATTTTAGTGAAGTCCTAGAAGAGGACCACTGAACAAATGATTGGTTAAATCTTAAGAGGATAAGATTTTGAACCATGATAACAGGTAGGTCAGAGTTACCTAGGACCCAGTTTGAATGAAGGGGGAAATAAGGACCTCTGAACCTTTTCGTAGGTAGCAAGTCATATTGCAAAAGAAATATACAAAAAGTATATAAAATATCAAAATATCAATTTTTAGGGTCTATGAATTTTGGACCTAATAAGAAATGAGAAATTCTGATGGCCAAACTGAGGAAATTCCACACTTAATGAGATGGAATTAATGGCTAAGGTAACTGAGAGTATCAACCTAATAGTTGATCAAGAGCAACTCGCTGCTCTGACGGAAGGCCAGAAAGATGAGGTGCTAAAATTGTTCAAAAAGTATTGGGAAGTATTCACTCAGGATGACCATGATTTACGATGTGCAAGAGATGTGATCCACAAGGTTGACACCGGGGAAAATTTGCCAATCAGGATGAGACCAATTTGATGGTCAAAAGCAGCTGAAGCGGTAGTAGAAGAAGAAATCAGCAAACTAGTGAAGCATGGGCTTCTAATCCTGTTTAAGAGTTCTTGGGCGAGTCTGATTCTAATCATGAAGAAAAAGGATGGCTCCTATCAGGTGGTGATTGATTATCAGAAGCTGAATAAGATTATGAAGAAGAATTCATATCCCCTACCAAGAATTGATGATGAATTAGATTGATTGGGAGAAGCGAAGCATTTCTCCATGATGGATCTGATCTCAGGATATTGGCAAATAGATATTCCAAGAGAAGACCAAGAAAAGTGTGCAATTATTACCAAGAAGGGCTATACCAACTGATGAGGATGCCCCAGGGTCTATGCAATGCGCCTGCAACGTTCCAGAGGGCTATGGACGCTATACTGAGCTACTTGAAGTTGTCATCATCTTGGTATACTTGGACGATATCAATGTGTTCAGTAGAACGTTTACTGACCATCTACACCACCTGGAAGAAGTATTCAAGAGACTGTCTGCAGCTAACCTGAAGATTAGGCCAAGGAAGTTTCACTTCTTCAAAAAAGAGTTAGAATATCTGAGATTCGTGATTAACTCAAGTGGAATGCAGCCGCTATCCCAGAAGATTGAAGCCATAGAGTGATTGGCTGTGCTGAAGACTATCTGAGATATCTAAGTATTCCCTCAAATGGTCAGATACTATAGAAGATTTATTTGGAATTTTGCCATAATTGCTGATCCCTTATTCCATCTGTTGAAGTATCCAAAGAAATGATTTATATGGAATAAAAAAGCACATATATCCTTCAATGAGTTACATCAGTACTTAATAAATTCTCTGATTTTGAAATATCCAAATTTTGACCAAGAATTTATTATACAAACTGATGCTTCGTTGATGGCAATCAGCGCCATAATATACCTAGTAGATGAACTTGGGGATGGACATCTGGTGGCATATGTGAGCTGGACACTCTCAGCCGCTAAGAGGAACTTCACCATAACTGAGCAAGAATGCCTTGCGGTCATCTACGCCTGTAAACTGTTTCAGGTGTACATCCACAGAACGCACTTCAAAGTGGTGACAGACCACTCCTCATTGCGTTGGCTTCACACTTTGTGAGAACCAGAAGTATGACTGGCCCAATGAGCATTGAAGTTACAGGCTTACAACTATGAGATTGTCCATCGAGTGGGGGCTTCTCATCAGAATGCAGATGGCTTATTACAGTTATCAATGGTCTAGATGGTATACTAGCAGATGGATGAGTTATTCCAGAGAATGGTCAACAGAGAAATTGAAAAAAGTTTTGAGAAATATAAGGTGCACTTCAGAAAGCGATTGAAAACACAGTGATCATGGATGGACAAGTTTTTAGATGATTGATGGGAAACAATTACTAATCCCAAAGCCGTTGGAAAGAGCAGCTATTGTTCAAGCCACTCATAAGGTGTCAGGCATGGAGGCCTGAGAAAAACAACCAATCATATTTGCCAGTACTACTGGGATTCATTTAACTATGATGTCACCAATTATCTAGCTTGTTAAGGAGAGTGCCAGCTGCACAAGCCACATAAGAAATAAATTGAATACATTGTGGTCAGGTCCATTTGAGATTATTGCCAAGATGGCTGTGGGATCCTCCAATGGATGCCACAAATAATTTCATAGAGTGAGAATCTTACTTTTTAATAAAAGTATAAACTAATGTTTTATTATAGTTTTTATGTTTTTATTATTATAAGCGGGGCAAAACCAGGAAAGGTCCTCTTTTCAATACTAGTTTTTCCTATTTAAACTAGACCAGATTTTGAGACCATGGTATTTAAAGCAAAATAATGTAAAGCTCAATTATCTAAATTAGAAAAAATATAGGTTTTTGGCCTATCTGATTGAAGATAAAATTTTTGAGGCAAAACCAACCCGTGTGGTATTGATTTGATATATTGTATCCAATCATCAGTGAGTAAAATCTTCTCACCTCGACAGTGGTCAGATTCGCATGGTAATGATTGGTTTAGTTGCACTCTATCATCATCAAGTAAAATCTTTGCACCTCGGCGGTGGTTAGACTCAGATGGTAATGATTAGCTAATTTTTACCCTATCATTCTCGAGTGAAGTCTTTGCACCTCAGTGGTGGTCAGACTTGTGTGGTAATAATTGGTTAATTCATACCCAATCATTGACAGGTAAAATCTTCTCACCTTGCGGAGGTTCAGATCTGGGTGATATTGAACATTTCAAATTCAACTGAGAAGTCAGAGTAATCCTATTAGTAGTATTTACCTTTTTAAGCTGATTTTTATGATAAATTGTATTTTTCCAATAATTAGGATTCCACCAAGGCCTTTTTGCCGTTGGTGCTTATATCATTATTAACTACAATATTATTTGTTAATTGGTTAGGAGATGGGCCAATCATAATAGCAGATTCAGGAGCACTAATACTTTCAACATTCTTTTCCTTAAGTTGAAAAGGAGAATGTCTGACATTGCCCCCTCAAGAATGTTGGAAGGGGTGTAAGGTCAAAGGAAGTGGCCATGTACCCAGATTATGATAATTCTTGTAGCCAAAGACTTTATAGAATACTCATCTCCTCTCTTATATATGATGGTATATGGCCCCTCCCAATTTGATCCAAGTTTGCCACTTCAGGGTGTTGTGTGATTGCGGTAATATAAAACCCTATCTGACACTTGGTAAGAGGGTAGAGGAGCTCAGAGCTCATTAGCAGCTTGACCTTTTTAGTCACTGTTTTTGATTGGCTAGACTTTCCAGCATTTAATTCTTCATCCTCTTTTTCTTTGAAAGAATAGTTCCCTCGTTTGCCTTATGCAACTGCTTCTTTTTTCATCGGAAAGTAGCATATGGGCTTTCTTTTCTTTGTCAGAATGACTATGGGGGCCACACATAAGTTCAGAATCTACATCCTTAGTGCGCGAAGGTTTAGACCAAGGTCCGCGAGGGGTAGCATCCTTGAAAGAGCAATTCTCTTGAACCTTGGAATGAGAAACAGCTGCCTCCACGGCCTTAGAGGTAGACTTCTCTTTTTTAAGCTGTACTTTGGGAGCTTGAACTTCTCCTTTGAAGTTGGCCTCACTTAAGAGATTGAGGGGTTTTGGGATGTGACTTTCATGTCAACCACTTGTTGTTCACCACCGCTAGCCTCCACTGAATCATGCGATTTCTTAGTGTTGCACCCGGAGTGACATAAGGCAAAGTGGAAGAGGGGTATTCTTCATTGGATAAAACTAATGGAACTTCGTAGTTTATTAAAGATAGGGACCCTTGCCTCATGTTGATAATGCCTTCATACTTGATCATAAACTGAGTACCTATAAGCATCTCATAATTGTTATTATCCAAAGCCACTGTGGGGGCCAATAGAATAAGCTTCCCAATTTGAATGGGAAGGGACGAGTAAGCACTCAGTGCATGGGTGTTGTTAAGACCAGAGGTTCCAAAGTCTTGGTTGTACTCCAGGTCAGGCGCAAGTTGGATCTTCTTCATCAACTTGAAGGAAATTACGTTCACTGGGGAGCCTGTATCTAAGATAGCCATCACCCAAACTTTTTGGATAACCACTTCAACTTTTGTAAGTATCCCTCCAGAAGTGGGCGATAGCGCTAAGACCTCCTTAAGATGGAATTTGGAGGTTAATTTGCACGCGGTCTCAGGGTAATTTTCCTGAATGGACTGCATGGTATGGCTATGCGGGATAGGGCGAATAAGGCGAGACAACACCTCATCTGCATCGCTGGCAGTATCAATAATGATTGGCTCCCCTAGAACTTGGCGGAGGTAAGTATCCTCAGGTATGGTGGCTTCATCTACTTCCCCAGCGTTTAGGTGATCAGGGACCTCCAATTCTGTGGGAGCTCCCAGCAAGTAGTACCCAACGTTATCGTAACCCCCTTCAGAGTCAGCCTCAGGGGTATTCTCAACCATGGGCAAGGTTGTAATTGAAGTGGGGAAGACAGCCATGAGAGGTGGGGTAATCAGCTTCGTTTTAACTGGCATTTTACAACCCCAGTAGTTCTGGAGGATATACCCTTAGAGCGCGCACCTATTGACTGAGCTGAAGAGGAAACCACAGTAGGGATCTCCGCTTTGCATGAATGAAGGATGTCCAGTTTAAGTCGCACTGAAGCTGCAGGCTTTTCAGGGATAATAGGCACAGGTGGCCTTACATCCAGCGTTTCAGCTGGCAGCAGCTCTTCAAAGGTTAGAGCGGATAATGGCACCTTCCCGTCATAGGTAGGGGCACATAAAGGAATATGGGCGACGTCTAACAGAGCCTCTTTTATGTCACAGAAAGTTGTTAAATGGCGTTTCACTGATATGATGTGCCTGGTGAGAGAGGGTTGTGAAGCTAACCCTGTTCTTATGGCGGCGATAGCGTCATCCAGGGTAAGCAGGTTAGACGTAGCCAACCTTTGAGCAGTAAGATAGAAAAACTCAGCAAAATTAAAGAGGGCTTCACCCTCGTACATGGTAAGGCGCATGAATGCCTGTTTTGCCCAGTGTAAGCTCTGCTTGGATCCAAATTCAGTAAAGAGGGCCTCCTTGACATCTGGACAGGTGTGCTGAGGATCCAGGTGAGGGACGATCAACTCTTGAGCTTGGCGGCTTAAACAGGGAAGAATGTACTGAACTTTCTGTTTGTCAATGGCGCCATCCATCGCAGCTTCATAAACGTACAAGAAGGAGGCAACACTCCCTTCACCCGGGGTGTATCTGTCCTTCATAGGTAGTTTGAACAGCCGTTGCTCTAGCTCTTTGAGATGGGAGAAAGAGCTGGCTAGTTGCTTCTCAAGAGCAACTAATCATAATTCAGGAGAGCTGCTCATGTTGACAGCCTCCATTGCCTTGATACTTTATTGAAGTATTCAGGGGATTTAACCCCTGTAGTGAGCACCAGTTTGTGGGATCCTCTGATGGATGCCACAAATAATTTCTCAGAGTGAGAATCTTAATTTTTAATAAAAGTATAAAATAATGTTTTATTATAGCTTTTATGTTTTATTATAAGCGGGGCAAAACTAGGAAAGGTCCTCTTCTTGATACTAGTTTTTCCTATTTAAACTAGTTTGGATTTTGAGACCATAGGTATTCGAAGCAAAAATATAAAGCCCAGTTATCTAAATTAGGAAATATAGGTTTTTGGCCTATCAAATTGAAGATAAAATTTTTGAGGCAAAACAAACCTGTGTGGTAACGATTTGATGAGTTGTATCCAATCATCAGCATGTAAAATCTTCTCACCTTGGCGGTGGTCAGACTCACATGGTAATGATTGGGCAAGTTGCACCCTATCATCATCAGGTAAAATCTTTGCACCTTGGCAGTGGTCAGACTCATGTGGTAATGATTGGTTAATTTGTACCCAATCCTTGACGGGTAAAATCTTCTCACCTTGTGGAGGTTTGGATCTGGGCAATATTGAACATCTCAAGTTCAACTGAGAAGTTGGAGTAATCCTATTATTAGTATTTACCTTTTTAAGCTGATTTTTATGATAAACCATATTTTTCTGATAATTAGGATTCCACCAAGAATCCACCAAGTACTTTTCACCGTTGGTGCTTATATCATTCTCAACCACAATATTATTTGTTGATT
Organism: Massospora cicadina; assembly: GCA_022478985.1. NCBI lineage: Eukaryota > Fungi > Entomophthoromycota > Entomophthoromycetes > Entomophthorales > Entomophthoraceae > Massospora > Massospora cicadina. The sequence continues at coordinate 50,902 of JAKSZP010001750.1, forward strand.
GGGCAGGAGATAGACCAATCATAATAGCAGATTTGGGAGCACTAATACTTCCAACATTCTTTTCATTAAGTCGAAAAGGAGAATGTCTGACAATGGTGATGGACGCCTACTCCATCAAGGATCTCTTTGATGGAAGATTTGTAAATTGAGTCCATACTAAGTATTTGAAGTGATGGATTGATAAAAAACAAAAGTGTTCTCAAAGGACTGATGAACCATTAAGTTGGTCATGTTCTGACATTTAAGTCAAGTCAGAAAAAGGACCTCTGAACCAATATAGATGGTTAAGTCCGAAAAAAGGACCTCTGAACCATAGAAAACTGGTAGGTTTAAGAATACCTAGAGCCCAGTTTAGGGAAAAATAAAAAAGACGGACTTCTGAACTGAAACAAGGTCAAGTACCATGGAAAAAAGAAGGAAAAAATAAAAGATTGATAAAAGATATGAGAAAAAAATTAAATTATAAATTTGAATAGAAAAAAACTGATATTTTTATAATTTTTATTTTTACTGATTTTTCTGGATTTGGGGATGATTCCGCCTATGTCACCTCTCGGGGGAGGGAGGATGGATCACAGTAAGAAAAGATTAGCCCGTCAAAATCTATTTGAGATTGAATGTTAGTGAGGGCTAGACCTTTATGAAACCAAGTTCTTTGAGCGGACGCAGATCCCTGCAAGAAAGTGACTAAGGAAAAAGAAAAAAGATGTTGATAGAAGCCAATTGTGAAACCCTGGAGTGGGGAGGAAAGCAACAGTATAGAAAGAGGCAGTCAGCAAATAACCCCAATTAATCCTGATATGGTACTGGAGCTGGAAGATTAGTCTTGAGAGCCTGATGACAGGCTTCATCAAGAACACCAGACATATGGGCTAGCAGCGAAAAGGGATACTGGATGGGGGTTGCCAAATCATGCCCCCTACTAAAGCCATCAGCAGAAGATACTAATGGGAAGTGACAGAGATGAGATAGTCATGCAGGGAGTGAATGGCATCCTACAAGTGGTGACTACAGGCTTCTCAAAAGTTGAAGCTGAAGGAATGATGAAACCTGGGAGAGGCTGGAAGCTTCGTAGACCAACTTTGAAAAACTTGGCCAGCAAAGCAAAGAGCATTAGCGTCGATATCTTAATCTAAGATGTTCTCAAGATTGGATGGATTCAGCGCTAGGGATAGAGCCTCAGTGACTTGATCCCATAGTTTTGGCATAGGGGAGTTTAGAATGAATACTGTTACCAATGGTGAGATCAGTAACCAAGACAGCAGGTTTTTAGTATTGTCTGAGTCAGAAGAGGAACTCAGGAAGCAAGTCTGACCCAACAAGAAAAGAGAGATCAAGAGCGAAGGGCATAATTTCAGGAGAATCCATGATGATGTTTGGCGCAACTGCAAAAAGGAGCCAAATCCAAGAGAGTTTCAAAATCCAACTCTGGAATCAATGATAGGGAGAAATGGCCGCGAGTTGTTTGTTATGATCGCTAGCCTGGTTTTGTAAGGATTGGTTACCATTTCCAGTAATTTGATGGAAGGACAAGCCGCTGGTGTCAAACTAGGCGTATGAGTCCTGGAAGGACCATAGAAGAGGTTTCAGTGTACATCCTGATTCATCTGCTGGAAGAGCCAAAGATCTTGATAAGACAAACTGTTTAGTAGCTGTTGATACTGCGACTTGAAATTTGACATATGAGTGGAAAAGAGGGGGGATGTTTGACTTATATGGAAGTTGACATTATGCACTCTACAATCCATTAATCTTCAAATTTGGAGAAATTAATCTCAAAATTAATGGAATAAGCTCTCCAAGAGAAGAATTAAGAATGACTTGATCTAAGAGGTTATGAGAATAAGATAACAAGGGTTAACATAGGTAGGCATTCTTAAAAGGGCTGCAAAATGAACATTGATGGCAAGAATCTCTTATCAAGGATGAGAAAAAAATCAGAAATTTGAGGACGCCAGGCCAAGAATCCTAATTATGACAGTAGGTCATATGCCCTGATGGGGAAAAACTTGATCCTGGGATTAGTATTGTCACAAGTAAATCAATCAGCAAGCATGACAGAAGTTCATGGGGCCTGAGCTCTGAGTAGGAGATGTCGATTAGGAAGAGGAATAGAGCTGCATGCCTAAGGTCATCCTGAGCAATGTTTAGTATTGACAATCATACTCCACATGAGCAAAAGAAGTATTTTACCAAGTGTCTGAAGCGGTGTTCTCATGCCCCAGTCCTTTTATTGCTGGAAATCTAGGCAAGAGGGGGATGTGTTGGGGTTTTTGCCCATATTCCCAGCGTGCTAGATTACCAGGAATTGCTAGGGGATAATTCCCTAATGAGAGGTGAATTGGATATTGGTTGACCCTGATTTTGGGGTAACTATGTTTGGGGGATTTTAGGATATTCGCCTGGTCATATCCATTGGGGATTGATCTAGACGAATGCTTAATATCTTGTCAGGCAAAGTTGCTGACGAAATAGGGACATCTGATAGCTGATTAACTATCAGATGTACCATTTGAAATCAGTCAGTTTCATTACTATTTGATTGGGAATGTAAGTAGTAAGTTGCGAGGAGAGTGATGACACCTGCAACTAGCAAATTATCAGTTTGTTTGTACCTGCTTAATGGGTAACAAGTCCCATTTCTTAAGCAGGGCGCTAGCTAAATATGGTTGGTTCACTTGGATTAAGAGGAAAACGTCAGGAACACATTTTCTGACACTTTCTGTTTAGGTCGTGAGGATGTCTAATGACAAAATTCTAGCCAGGATGTGGAAGACCATTGCTGCTGAGATGAGGATGGAAGATTTAATGGCAACGGCTGCTGGTTTATCAAAGAGGTGTCAACTGAGGGTTAGATGATCAAATCCCCACTATAAATTCCCTAGAATTTACTTATAATAAAATAACAGAGGTATATAAATATACAGTTCTATAGTTTTTATCTGGTAAATAGTTTAAGTAGTAAACTTTATCAGCTTTCAATTGTTCTATTCTTCTCAAGAATATTATTGCTGTGTGCTTTAATTAGGAGACTCTAAGGATAAGAGTAAAGGCCTGAGATGTTATCAGAAGAAGAAGGAGAAATAATAGGGGATTGCTGCTGACTGTGTGACAAAACTTTAGAAACTGTCACCAGGGAATCTCGGAGAAGATTGGATTGGACTGTATGAGGGAACAAATCCCTATATCAAGACATCTCAAGTATATCAAATGGAAATACTGGCCGAGCGTTGGGCTGAGATCAAAGAATTCCATTCAACTATGAATAATTGTCGTCATACAAAAATTAACTGATAATATCAAATACTATATAATGCGGATGAATTGCACAAGAACTGGAACCTATGTAGTAATAAGTTTATAGGGGTTATTTACCAATAATAACAATACCCATAAAAATTTTACATTGGTCAAAAAATCGAACTGATAACATATACCAACACAAAAACTACTTAATACAATCCATATAAGAAGAATGAAACTACTAGCCATCCATGGCAGAGGGTGAAGGGGGATTAGGAAGCACATCATCATCATTTGGGTTGGACAAAGTTTGGCATAAGCCAAGAGTATGTGCGTGGGCGCATCATCAAAAAGGGGGTTGAGGTAGCAAAGTGAGACTTGTAACTATATCTTTGCTATGAGGAGGGTGGCGATATCTGTAAAAGAGCTTTCTAAGCCTTGCGGCAGACTTTAAGGAGGGTGAAAAAGGTGGCAATAGTATCACTGGTAATGTGAATTTTGTTCAAGTTTTGTAACAGCTGCAACATTTTAGACTGCAAAACAGACAACTTTCTGAAAGCTGGGCTTTTAAAAAAATGGGATACATGGTGGGGATGACAGGTGAAGGCAGGTCCTTATCTTTGAATGTGACTGATTTTGCAACAGCATTTTGATAGGGCGACATGCAGGGGAAGCAGTTTTTAGAAAAGTTGTAATCATTTTGGATTAGTAAAGAATCAAGGTGGGATGCATAATGCTGAGGCGGTAACTGGACTGCATATTTGGCATTGAGGTACATCTTGTGGACAGAAGCCTTGACCAAATCTGGAACAGAATTACACTATTCATAAACATCCTCTAAATAATATCAGAGATTTTGGTTGAAGATGATTGATTTATTTTTGTAGGAATCCAGCTTGTTTCTGCTTGCTGGTGATTACTGCCGTTGAGTTCTACAAAAATTTTTAAGAAAATTAAAATTAAATACTAATAAACAAACTGGGTTTTTAAGATTCTATTATTAGTGTGGGGAAAAACTAAACTGATCCCCTTTAATCTACCAATATGTATTTAAACTGTATTGAGGGTCAGAGGGATTCAATAATAAGTTCAGAATGGCTTGTTGCAGTCCATATAAGGAAATATGTGCATTCAGCCTATCAAAGCTCAGAATACTCACTTCATTTTAACTGAATGACAGATGGGGAATTAACTGTTAGAAATATGTACCTGTGAGGTAGCAATTTAATGAACTTCAGCCAATCCCCATCTGAGAAAATTATTTTACCTTGGGGGACCCCTGCCACGCCTATAAAAGGGGTTTGAGCCCCACGTAGGTGCTTGAAGGAACCTGGTTGTGGCTGGGAGTACCATCCAATGGACGCCCTAAGGTCCACCACATGGTCAGAGTAATCCAACTTCTCGATTTTATGGTTAGTGCCCATGCTGCATTCAAAAATTGTGTTACCCCAATTTGCGGTGTTTCACCAAGGATTGACTAGGGTCTTTTGGTCAATATAATCATTATTATCAAAATTGTTCTTAGGAACATCACAGACTTATAAATGGCTAACATTTCCCCTTTTTAGCTACCTTTGACCCAAAACATTCTTCTTTTTCAGCTGAGAGGGCAAATGTCCAACATCACCCCCTCAAGAACGTTGGGGGAGAATAAGGCCATAGGAAGCGGCCATGAATCTTAAAGATGGTGATCCCTGTAGCCAAGGATTTTATGGAGTACTCATAGCCTCTTTTATAGGCGATGGCGAAAGGACTCTTCCAAATTGATTCAGGCTTACCACTTCTAGGAGTGATGCGGTTATATTAGTATAATACCATGTCAGTCACTTGGAATGTAGTCAGGGGAGTTTGGAGCTAATTGGCAGCCTGCCCTTCTTTAGTCATTATTTTTGCTGAATTGGTCATAGCCTCAGATTGGAGTTGGATGATGCGCTGAGCCAATCTTCTCGTGACTTTCTTGGGTTTCTCAACTCTGGAGGAGAATACTTCTTTTACCAAGAGAACAGGTATTCCTGGTTCTCGCCCATATAAGACATGGAATGGGGACATTTTCAAAATCTGGTGATAACTAATCCAGTAGGCCATAAGGGCACTGGGTAAGAATTGATCCTAGTGAAGTGGATCAGAAAAATCCATTTTTTAAGATGGATAACAAGGTTCCATTTGCTATCTCCACTATCGTTGGTAGATGGATTGTACAGAGCCAAGAAAAGTTGTTGAGCTCCCATGGATGTGACCAGGATTTTTACTACTATGGAGGTAAAATTATTACCATTGTCGCAGAGTAGCACTTGAGGACAGCCATGTTGAGAGAAAATAATTTGATGTAAAAAGGTGGCCGTGGCCTTAGCCATTTGGGCAGGGAGAGCCGCGGCTTCAACCCACTTATTTAAGTGGTCAATGGCTACAATAATAAACTGGTTTCCACTAGTAATCTGATGGAGGGGACCTACTGAATCCAGACTGATGGTGTGGAACGGTTGTTGAGGAGTAGTTGGTTGATACTGATATATAGTTATTAAAACTAACTTGCTTCTTACACGTAAGGCAGGCTTCCAAGACGTCAACAATAGATTCCGTAATTCCATCCCAATGAAACTGATCCTTAATCCACTCATATGTAATCTTTACCCATATATGACCTAAAGTAGAGTGAGCTTCTAGGATAGCCTGTATGTGTTCTGAGGGACAAAGGTAAGGCAGCCATTTTGCCCCCACCTGCTAATAAAATCTCCCGTTTTCCACTTTGGTGTTATGGGAGTGCCGGGCTAGCATTTGCTGTACAGGTTCATCATCCTCCCAGTCATTTGGGGTCATTAAGAGGTCATGTAACCTATTCGCCTCACTATTGTCCAAGTGAAGGACAAGGTAGCCGAGTCAACTCATCAACATTCATGTGACAGGTCTCAGCACGGTTTTTAATCTTCATATTGTAATGCTGGAGCTTTAGAGCCCGGGGAGCTATCCACCCAGTAGAATCCTTCATATTCTGTAACCACATCAATGAAGCGTGGTATGTAACTACAGTGAAGGCGGTCCCATATAGGAAAAGGCGCTTGTTCTTTACAGTTAACAAATAGGCAAGGCACTCCTTCTCTAACGCTGTAGTTGCATTCCGATTTTGAAAGCACTTTACTGAAATAGGAGAACGGATGATCAACACTATTTTAATCCAATTGGGCTAAGGTCGCCTCAACGGCATAGTCTGAGGCGTCAGTAAACAAGATAAATTGTTTATTATAATCAGGATGCCACAGATTAGACGTTGTTGTAAAGTTTGTATAACGTCTTAAAAAGCGTCCTTTTGTTCAGCACCCCAATGGAAAGGGGTTTTTAGTCAGTAGGCGGATGAGGGGTTCACTGAGTTGGGCAAACTTGAAAAACTGATGTTGATACCCCATCATCCCTAGAAATACCTGAATATCCCGTAGATTTTTTGGGAGGAGGCATTTTTGTTATCGCTTTAACCTTATCTTGTATGGTTGAATTCCCTCTCAAGTAATGGAGTGTCCAAGGAAATCCAATCTCCTTTGGAAGAAGGTACACTTTGAGGGATTCACCTTAAAGTTTGACTTTCATAACCGTTGAAACACCTCCTTCAGGTGATCAAGATGTTCAGTGAAGGTTCTTGAGAACACTATGATGTCGTTAAGATAAACAATGACACAAGTTAACTTCAGGTCCTACAAAATGTGATCCATCGCATGTTGAAAAGATGCAGGTGCGTTGCACAACCCTTGAGGTAATCAGTTTGGTTGGAAGAGATCCTCACTACAAATGAGAACAAATTTCTCCTGGTCTTCAGGGGAAAGGTCCATTTGCCAATAGCAACGTTCCAAGTCCATGGCGGAAAAGAAGTTAGAGATAAAGAGTTGGGCAAGGGAGTCATCAATGCGGGGGATAGAATAGCTATCCTTTTTGGCGAGGTTCTAACTTTCAGTAGTCCATAACTATCCTATGACCACCGTTTTCCTTTTTAATTACCAACAGGGGGAAGACCAAGGGCTTTGCGAGGGAACTAGTAATCTTGCGTCTAGTAACTGCTGGAGCTCCGTCCTCATCTGCTTTTCTTCCACCTTTGACTTACGGTAAGGCTTGGACCAAATAGGGCGGGCATCACCCACATCAATGGAGTGGCTCCAGCCCTTCACATGGCCATAGTCAGTATCCAATTTAGAGAATATGGCAATACATTCATCTAGTAAGGTATGTACTTTTTCCAACTCATCTGGGATCAGCTTATCCGAAATATAAAAGTTGGTCAAGGTACATACCAGGTTTCCATGGGTAAGCAAAATCCGCCATATAGCCAACAGAGTGGAAACGTTCAAGGTTCCTACTGGGATTAGGAAACCTCTGCCAATCTCCTGATATTTTCATATGACCATGTCCTTACGGTGAGGTTTCCCAGCAGAATAGTAATAGGCCTCTGTTAGTCTGGGTCTAGTATTCCAGGAAATAAACGAGGCTCCAAGGGTCTAACGCCCTTAATACTGACTAAGTGAACAAGCAATGGTATGAGATTTGGAGCGTAATTTTAGTGTCACCACTCTTTAATCACCAGGCTTAATCAATTACTTGTCTGCAGCATAGAAGGTATACCGTTCCTAGCATCCACTGAATCAAGAAATTTCTTTGTGTTGCACCCAGAAGTGGAATAAGGCAAAGTTTTAGCTGAAAAGGGGTATTTGACCAGGCATGAGTATTTTGCTTTCTGGGTTCTCTGTTGGATAAGACTAAATGGACTTCATAGTTGAGTAACGAGAGGAAACCTAGCTTCATGTTGATTAATCCCTCATTCTCAATCATAAAATTGGGTGCCAATGGGCATATCATATGCGTTGTTTTTTAAAGCCACAGCAGGGGCTGATAAGATAAACTTCCCAATTATAATGGGAAGGGAAGAGTATGCCCAATACCATGGGTATTATTGGGGCCTGCAGTTCCAAATTCTTGCGTGTACTCTAAGTCAGGCGCTAGCTTTATTTTCTTGATAAGCTTAGTGGAGATCATGTTAACTGGTGAGCCAGTGTCCAAAATGGCCATTATTTGGACTTTTTGAATGACCACTTCAACCTTAGTGAGTGTTCCTCCAAAGTTAGGTGACAAATCTAAGACCTCCTTGATCTGAAAGGTGAGGTTTGTTTTTGAGCAGTCTTGGGGTATTTATCCAAGATGGATTTCATGGGATGAACCCGCTGAAGAGGTTGAATCAATCCAGCTAAGAATTGATCGCCATTGTTGGCAGTGTCAATAACTTTTGGACACTCTAGAATTTGGCTGAGGTACGTTTCCTCAGGTATGGTGGTCTCGTCTACTACTCCAGCGTTTAAATTATCAGGAACCTCTATTTCCGCATGTGCTCCCGATATATAATACCCAATGTCATCATAAACCCCTTCAGATTCATCCCCAAGGGTATTCTCAACCACTGGCAAGGCCACGATGGAGGTTGGGAAGAAGGCCACAGGAGATTGTATAGCCTTAGGGCGCGCATTTACCAGCTTAGCTGGAGGGGAAGGCACGGCGGCTTTAGTGAGCTTTAGTGGGAGTATGGTATTAACTACCTTACAGGTCTCTGATTCATAGGAGGGAGTGATATCTTTTGAGTCGCACTGAGGAAGCATGTTTCGCTGGGGTGATAGTTACAGATGTGCTCATCCCCAACTGCTCTACATGTAAAAAACTCCTCAATGATTAGAACTGAAGGTTCCACCTCAACTTTATATATAGTTGCACATCAATGAAAATCAGTAACGTCTAACAGAGCCTCCTTTATGTCGTGGATGATTTTGAAGTAATAATTCACTTAAATTATATCCCTGGCTAGAGAGGGTTGAGAAGCTAACCCAGTTAACATAGCAGCAATAGCACCATCCAGGGTTAGCATGTTAGACGTTGACAACCTTTGAGCAGCGAGGTAAAATTGCTCAGCATATGCAGCAGTTGTTTCACCATCGTACATGCTTAGGCGCATAATGGCTTATGTTGGATTTTTGCCCATATTCCCAGCCGGCTAGATTACCAGGGATCATTAGGGGATAAATTCCCAAATGTGAGGTGAATTGGATATTGGTTGACCCTGATTTTGGGGTAACTATATTTGGTAATTTTATGATATTTTCCAGGTTGGATTTGTCGGGGATCAATCCAGATGAATGCTTAAGATCTCGTCAGGCAGAGTTGCTGACGAAATAGGGGCATCTGATAGTTGATTAACTATCAGGTGTACTGATTGGGATCGGTTGGATTCATCACCAACTGATTGAGAATTTAAGAGTAAGTTGTGAGGCAAGTGATGCTTCCTGCAACTAGCGAATCAATCTGTTGGTTCACAACATGCCTTAATGGGTAATAAGTCCCATTAACCAAGCAGGCCACTTGCCAGATATGGTTGGTTCGCTTGGATTGAGAGGAAAACGTTAGGGACACGTTTTCTGACATTTTCTGTTTTAGGTCTCAAGGATGTTTAGTAATGGAATCCTAGCCAGGATGGGGATAACCATTGCTGCTGAGACGAGGATGGGTCATTCAATGGCATCAGCTGCTATTTCATTGAGGAGGTGCTAACCGAGGGTTGGGCCCCAAATTTCCCACTATAAATTCCTAAAGAATTCACTAATAAGGTATTGAAAAAATACCAGATCACTTTTACTAAATTATTAGCTTAGTAAATTATCAGAATCCAATTTGTTCTATTCTTTCTCAGGGATATTATAGCTGTGTGAGATAATTGGGAGACTCTTTAAGGTAAAGAGTAAGGATCTGAGTGGGGATCCAGAGAAGCTGAATCAAATCAGGGATTACTGCTGATAGTGTGTCAAACCAGAGAAACGTAAACAAGGATCAGAGCGTAGACCAAGTTAGGCGGTATGAGAGAACAAATCCCTATTCAGGACATTATAAGTAATTCAAGAGGAAATACTGGCTGAGCGTTAAACAAAATCTTATTCTCCAATTCAACTATGGATAATGGTTGCTATATTATATTAACAATTATATCAACTACTATCATACAACGCATAGAATTGCACAAAACCTGAGCTTGTGCAAGTAATATATTTTTAGGGGTTATTGGCCGAGAATAATCAGAAAACCTATAAAGTTTTACAAAGTGGTACTCACTACAGGGATGTGGTTGAGTAGAAGAGATTATAACGTGATCTCATATAAAGATTAGATAAGAAAACTATGGATAGAGTTGGCAACCATTATTCAGAATGCCCTGAACTCAGCAGATCATTGAAAATTTTCAGCCTTGGAAGAAAGAGTCGCAAGAAGGAGAAATGGGTCAATAATGTCGCAAGTTTTGGGAATGAGGTACTCAGAAAAGTAACGTCATTAAAGAAGAAAGAAGGGGACTTAAGATCTCTTTCTGCTAAGCATCACTTTTCGAAAATCAATTCAGCCTGAAATTTAGCTCCACTAAAGAGATTTACGAAAACTATTAGCAAATATGGCGGGAAACCCCGCAAAAGAACCCGCAGGCTATGCCAAACGAGCCAGCACCACCCCCAAACGAAGCAACCCTCGGTTACCCACCTCAGGGTCAACCAGAATCACCCGCTCTCAAGCAGCAGCCATGAAAGCAGGCACCACCCCCCAACCTGGAGCTACTCCAACTAGCGCCAGTTCACCTGATCGCACTTCTGCAACCTGCACGCCTAACAGCTCTGTGTGTGCTGCCTCCCACCAACCCGCTGGGCCCCTCCAACCAAGGAGGCCATCACCCACGCTGTTTTAATGGCGTCTGCTCAGTTGAATGCAACTCAGCCCATCCAGACATTCACCTCCCCCATTGTGTCAGCTAATTCAGCCCCATCTATTATTGCTGATGCCGTGTTTCTGGCTCCCTCCATGAGGGGCGATACCCAGCTACCTGGCCCCCAAATCCTCAGATGTAAGGTTGGATTAGCCGCACATTCTGGTTCACTAAGCACCAAATTGGGACAATCTACTCTTCCCAATGAGGATTCAAATGGTTCGGATTTTGGAACTTCACACCAGTTCCAATCTCACCCGTCCCATTTAAACCCCGTAATTGGCACTTCTCAAGTCGGCACTTTATCGCAATATGCTGAAAACGACCAATTCACTAATCAGCCAATGAGTTTTGCCCACGAAATCACAGCAAACACTCGGGCTGAATTTACCCAAATAGATTGGGATGGTGATGAAACATCTCCCTCCTCCCAATTGGCTGGAGTTAATTCCAATCTGGATGGGACTCCCCAATTTAGCGAGGCCCAACAATCACCTGGCCCCCAAACCCTCGGATGTAAGGTTGGATTAGCCGCACATTCTGGTTCACTAAGCACCAAATTGGGACAATATACTCTTCCCAATGGGGATTTAAATGGTTCAGATTTTGGAACTTCACACCAGTTCCAATCTCACCCGTCCCATTTAAACCCCATAATCGGCACTTCTCAAGTCGGCACTTTATCTCAATATGCTGAAAACGACCAATTCACCAATCAGCCAGTGAGTTTTGCCCACGAAATCACAGCAAATACTCGGGCTGAATTTACCCAAATAGATTGGGATGGTGATGAAACATCTCCCTCCTCCCAACTGGCTGGAGTTAATTCCAATCTGGATGGGCCTCCCCAATTTAGCGAGGCCCAACAAACCGCCCCTCAATTTAATATGATGCCAGCAACTGCTGTAACATTCCAGAAACAAGGGAACTCCGCAAACTTGTCCAAACCACCAGCTCACACTCAACCTGCAATTGCAGCCCAAAGCAAACACAAACGCACCAAAGGAGCCACTGGGGCGTGGCAAAAACCTCTGGCACCAACGCTACCCAAAGCAGATCCCCGTGAAGTGGCGTTTATTGCCGATGTTAAGAAGAAATGGGCCGAAACTAGAGCGCAAAAAGCTCTACCTCGCTCAACCCTCTCCCACGCAATTCGCCTTTATTATGGGCATAACCCTGTTGAATTCTATACAGAGGATTACTTCTCATACTTTGCAGCGATTGCGGAGACATTCCCTATTAACACCACCATCCATGAATCAGTGGAGGGCCACTACATCGATGTGGGATTCACTGAAGCTGCCCTTGCTGACCATGCTGCCACCCTCCAGGTCATTATTCCACGCGGATCTCTTCGCATCTCCCGCACACGCTCTCACCTGGAGAAAATTTCATGGGTTACTTTTTCCAACCTACCAACGACTGTTGATCCTGAGTCTCTTAAACTGGCACTCCATCGTGGTTTAATGGAGTTTGGGTCTGTTCTTTCAGTGGACTTTAGCGTCCCCTCTTACTATGCTCCCACTCAAAGAGCTCGCACTGCTAGGGCGTCATTCATCCCCTCCCCCACTGTATCCCGTAACATTGAGGTTATTCCTCGTGTGGCGGTAGTTGGGGCATGCCCTGAGATCTTTTTTGTCGACCCTGATCAGGCGCGCCCCCGGTGTTCATGGTGTAACGCCCTTGGACACTTGTATAGTGGCTGCACAGCTCGAAAACAAGCCCTCTTAGCCACCACCCAGGGGCCTAAACCAGGCCAAAAACGATCCCACATGGCTGCAGCAGCAATTCCACAACCCACACAATGGGTTCCTGTTCAAGACCTGTCCCCTGAGGCCTTACGCCTAGCAGTTGAAACAGCTAACCCCACTATTGGTGTGGGATACCTTCGCGCTCATGCCCCCCTTCCAATGGGCACCCCCTCCAATCTCCCAGAGTCAACTCCCTCTCTCACCAAGCGCAAGGCATCTCCCACAGGGTGCCCCTCGTCAGCCACCCCCACTCAGGGCTCCGCGGCACCCCCACCAACCCCCACCAGCGATTTATCGCATCAGCCCTCAGCTCCCAATGGAGCTATGCCCACCAGCATGGACTGGCAACTCGCGGCCTGCAGTAGAAGTGCCACCTCAAAGAGTCCTACCCCAACCCCACAGTCCATTTCGCGCGGATCCTTTGCAGTGTTGGAGGAAGTGAATATGGACTCAGACTCATCAAATGGGGACACCGCGGAGGTCACCATTGAGCACCCTCAGGTCCTTCCCCTGCAACGGAGCGGGGGCAGCATCCTAGGCTGGCTTACTGGGTCCTCCGCCCCCCCACCCTCTCCTTCCCCTCAGAACCCTCGACGCTCCTCACGGATTGCAGCTAATAGTCAAGCTAAAGGACTCAAAACTAGCCGCCTCACAGCAGCAGGTTTAAGCGCTGGCAACCCCCCAGGACATGGAGGGGAACAGCTATGAGTCCCCATGGCAGCACCCTGGCCCTGCAATCCATCAACGCAAATGGGTTGCGGGACTTTAAGCGGAGAGCCCGCCTCCTCCGAAACTTCAGGTCAGCACAAATTGACATCGCTGCTGTCCAGGAGCCCCATATCCTCCCCCACGAACAATCTGCATGGAATGAACAGTTTGGAGGCAACTCCTTCTGGACAAACCATGCCGCCCTTATTGTTTTGAATCCCCGGGTTAAAACCCATTCTTTTTCACAATATCTAGGTGGCCGCCTCATACTGGCCAAACTCACCACTCCTGACTTCTCCTTCTTCGCTGCAAGCATCTACCTGCCTAATGCAGGTCAGGAGCAAAATCGGCTCTTGGAAGAGCTCCTCCAACTCAATCTCCCACGGAATACAGTTCTCTAGGAGATTTCAACACAACCATAAGTCGCGTCCGTGACTCTTACCCCCTGCAGCAAAGGAACGCCCTGGATCAAGTCGCCTCCAGGATTTCCTTCGCCTGAGTGGCTTTATAGATGCGCTTCCACCCTCCGCGTCTGGCCTAGGTTGCATGACTAGGATCCAGTATGATGGAGGAGCTTTCCAGTCAGCGTCACGCATAGATATGGCACTGATTGGCCCCCTGCTAATTGGCCGCGTCTCCTCTCCCATCTCTCGTGACAACCATCTGAGTGATCACAGGTCACTCACCGTTGTCCTCACCACCACACTTAGACCGTCGCGTAGGTTCTGGCCTAGGGTTGCCCCAGCTCTTCTCAACAACCCCTTCACTAAGGAGAAGCTGTCTATGACCATCCAGAGACTCTCACCTCCCCCCACCCCACCTGCTTGACCACAAGGCTAGATGGGCGGTGACCAAGGAGGGCATCACCCGCGTTGCTTACAACTGTGCCAAAGCCCAGATGACTGCAGCTCGCGCCAGAGTCAAAAGGGCGGAAGCCAGAATCAGACATCTAGAGCGAAACTGCCAGCCTTCGCCCTCTCCCAGATGGTTGGAAGACTGGGAAGCGGCGCAGGAAGCACTCCGCTTGGAGCTCACACTGCAGGAAGAACGGGCAGCAAACTTTACAACATCTCGTTACTATGCTCAATGGGAACGCCCCACCCGCTTCTTCTTTCAGAAACAGAAAGCCCGGTCAACAGCGCAGGATATTACTGCACTGAAAATTGGCACTACAACCACTTCAGATAAGGAGAAAATCACGCAGGAACTACACCGCTTCTACTCCAGCCTCTTCCATGCCACCCAGGTGGACCCATCGGACATCCAAGACTTCCTGTGGCGGGCTCCAGAGCCGCCCATTGACCCACGGGCTGATGAGGCTCTACTGGCGCCTATTTCCATCCAGGAGGTGATGGAAACCCTTCTGAAATCCCCACGGCTTAAAGCCCCAGGCCCAGATGGAATACCCTTTGAGGTGTACCTTCTGGAACCTGCAGTGATAGCCAGAACCCTCCGCGACCTCTTCGCTGCACTCTTGGTGAATGGCGAGGTCCTCCCCGACTCCAGAGGCTCAATCACGACCCTCATTCACAAGAAGTCAGACCGTGAGAACCTGGCGAACTGGCGCCCCATAGCGTTGATCAACACAGACCACAAGCTCTTCACGAAGCTTCTGGCCAACCGCATCACCAAATGGGTGTCACCTCGCCTCTCCCCATCCCAGTACGGTTTTATTCCGGGGAGGTCGTTATGGGACAACTATAATGACCTTCACGTGACTTTGACTGCTAACTCTCGTAAGGTGAATGGCTTTGTGGCTCTTCTGGATATGGAGAAAGCATATGATCGGGTAGCCTGGAAGTATATTGATGCTTCCCTGGCCCGCTTCCATCTCCCACCCGCAGCTAGGCGCTGGATATCATCGCTCTATGACCAGCTCCACACCAGAGTTCTGGCGCCAATGGGTTTTACAGTGGCAGTACCAGTTGGACAAGGTCTCCGGCAAGGGGACCCCTGAGCCCTATCCTTTTTAACATCACCCTTGACCCCCTCTTGGCCTCCTTACAGGACAAGCTAACAGGGATTCTGGTCCCAGGTAAAGCCCCCACACGCACCATGGCATTTGCAGATGACACTGCCATTGCATTTGGCTGCCCTGGGGATGTTGCCCTCGCTGCTGTGACCATTGAGAGGTACACCAAGGCGTCCAACGCCATGGTCAACACCTCCAAGACAACAGTTGTACAGGTCGGCTCCCCCACCTTCCCCCACCATTTGGTATTGAACCTGAGCGCGGTACCTTCCGTCACCTGGGCGTTCTCACCAACCAACAAGGAGTTGCGCTAAAAGACAATGAGGACTTGCTCCTTGCAGCAGTTAACTCCAGGATTGCCAGCTGGAACCGGCGGCACATCACCCCCCAGGGTCGAGCTCTGATGGCCAATGTGTTCCTCCTCTCCAAAGTCTGGTTCCTAGCGCACGTCTGCCCATTCACAGATGCCTTTTATACGCGGCTCAATGTACTCCTCCGCTGTTGGATCTGGGGCTCAAACCATCCACCAATAGCCCTCTCAACCATTGCCCGACCCTGTAATGAAGGGGGCCTAGGGCTTCTGGACACGCGATCCCACGCCACCACAATCTTCCTGAAGTTCCTATGGCCGATTGTCTGCTGGGACGCGACCCCCATGCCCCAATGGGCGCCCGCCCTCCGCCAGTCAGTGTCAGCAGCTCTGGGTCTTCCTAGAGCATCTCTGACCTCATTAGGGGAGTGGCTCACAAACCACCCAGGCCATCGCCTAAAACCATCCTCATCCCCCTACTGGAACCAGGCTCTCCTTGCCCTGAAACGAGTAGGCGCGCGGATCCACCATGCCTTCCCATACAGAAGGGAAGGCCCTGGCCTCAGCCCACGTCGCCATGCAATTGTGCACAATGGACAAGTTGTCACAACTCGCCTCAACCCCCAAGATCGTCCTCCCATCCGCCCAAGACTCCTTGAGCTCCTCCCCTCCCTCCGTGAGATTTGACCTTAAGGAATTGTGGAAGGACGTCTATCACCCCATCCTGTCAGCAAAGGTGTCCAACACCTTATGGAGAGTGCTCCACTGTTCATACAGGACAGGGGACCGGACTGGCCCTACCTTCCAGCACCGAAGCTGCCCCCGCTGTGTGGAGCCTATTGACTCCCACCTCCATCGTTTTTTCACCTGTCCAGGTGTCGCCGCATTTTGGCCAAAGGCCCGCGCGCTCCTCCATGCTCAGCCCTGGTCTGGACACCCTGTGCAAGACCTCATGTTTGAGCAGACATTGCCTGGTTGCCACCGACCCCTCCGTGTCCTCGCCTATGCCACAGCCATCTGGACCATCCATAACTCCTTCCTTCGTGCTGCCTTTGACCAGCAGGTGTGGACCCTTCCACACATGATCACCCACTTTCAGGTACACTTTGAGATGGCCCTGAAGGTCTGCACTATGTCGCCAACCCTCCCCCGCTCAGTTGTCACTGCAGCACGGCTCTGGCGCGCAAACCCCCTCCCTTTCTCGATGCCTCCTCCCTCCCTTCCTCGCCTCAGGCTCTTAGAGCCCAGGCGTAATTCAATAAACATCGATGAATCCCCCCTTGGGTTGGGACCATCTAGTACTAAAAAAAAAAAAAGAAGGGGACTTAACTCAAGAAGTCTTATATATGAAAATGGAGTGTGAAGCGGATCACGTTTATTTAAGAGTATTTAGCACTGAATTTGAGCAGCTGATTAACAGGCTGAGGAGTTAAAGACTCATAAATGCGAATGTGAGCCATATGTGGTGACCAATGCCAAAGAAAGAACTCCCTATATGATAATTGGGAAGAAGACTACCCCAAGAAATATGCCACCCGCTTTTACTGCTAATTTCAGAGATGATGCCCAAAATCACTCCCCAAGTGAGCTGAGTAGCCAATTCAGAGAGGTGGCTAGAGAAACCTCGGAGGAATTCAAAGCAACATTAAAATTTTCCAACTTTCCGTTGGGATAACACCCCAGCGTTTTTCCAATTGTTCAAAATGACAATATATGGATACATCAATTGTCAAAAGGCATTAATGGTGATGCATTGCCTAGATACTGATTGTCAAAACCTATTGTTGCCCCACCTGGAGGGGGACATCTGGTTGTATGCAGAGGCCAAAGCGGCCATTATGAAGAAATTCAGAAGCCCATGCGCATGTCAAAGTGCAAACAAGTGTTTATAGGCATTCAATTCAATAAGGATGAATCCTTAGCAAGCTTTTCTGATCGTATTTACCAAGAATCGCAAATCCTGGTTGTAGCAAAGGTTCTGGATGACTTTGATGCCCAAATTGCATTACAAGTGGCCCTTCTTCCCTACTGCAATTTGCATTGAATGATGTCTTCTGTGTTTGCGACAGAAATTACTACCTCTTAGTTGGTAGACAATTTGAAATTCTTTTGAGCAACCTTTGATGCCCCAAACAGAAGTTTCAAATCAAACCAAGTGCAAAATTTGAATCTTAAAAAGGGAACGAGGGTGCTAAGGAGATGAACAACTGAATTATGCTAGGGAATAAGCCTGAATACTTCAAACGGATTAATAAGAAGGAGAAATTCTGTTACCAATGTTGAGGAAAGGGACATTTCGCTGTACATTGCAAGAAACCCAAGGATCAAATCAACTTGGTCAAAGTGAAAGAGTCTGCAACTGCAAAGGAGTCAGGAAAAGGGCCCACGGCCTAGATGGAAAACAGTCTAGAGCTGTTGAGAAGCCTGTTCCTCCTGATATTATGCATGAGGAAATTGACATCAGTGATCTGTTTGAGGATGAAGACGTACAGGATCAACTGTATCAAGTAGTCAATTTGGACGTGAATGCGGTAATAAGATCTGAGGCAAAGAGGATCAACCCCAATATAATTAAAGAAGTTGCCTGGCCATATGCCTGACAACTAGCGGACAAGGTTCAAGATGCAGATAATCCTAAAGAACTGACTGAAGTCCAATTAGATGAGGCAAACCTGTCAAACCCCTCAGCGTGATCAAGGAATCATTCCCTGATTTATCAGCGCAGATCATTCACACCATCGATTTATATAATAATGTCGCTATACACTCAGTAAATACTATCTTACAATACTCAAAGTGTACATATATAGATATACTAGTGAATCGAGCATGGGTGAGGGCAATTGTTGACAGCGGAGCGCCTATAAATATTGTCTTGACCAAGCTGGTGAAAAGGTGAAGTACTCGCCTGATTTGGAGCTCAAAAAGGAGTATGGGACAGCTGGGTCATATACCACCATCTCATGTGTAGCATATAGCACTCTGCCACTTTGATTTGGGTCCTTGGTGGTATCTGCACCAGCAATAGTTTTAGCCAACCAAAACTATGACATTCTGATTAATAAATTCCTACTGAAGTACAGAGTTAAGTGTAACTTTAAAGATGATACGTTGATCATATTGGGTCAGACGTTACCATTAGTCTATCATAAGGATGGGGAAGCACCACTGAGTAGGAGAAATAACTTCATCAACTTGATTTACAATGATGGCATTGTCCCAATTTGATACCAACTAGTTGGCTGGAAGTGAAAAGAAATGCTGAAAAACCTAGAAAATTGGGGAATTCCACTGAGAATCAAGAATGCAAAAACCAAGCCGCATGGATCACAAATTTTAGTCAACACAGAGTTGACATTAGAGATACCAGAGCTGCTGTATGGGGAGGTTGGAAGCCCCTGTAAGAAGTCCATAGTAGAGCTTTGGGTGGCTCCTGTAATAATAATCTTGGGCCATGAAGAAACTGTAGTTCTCCTGGTGAATTTAAGTGAAAAACCAATAAAGATTGAGAAGAATCAGATTGTTACGTTTGTTCATCTAATACTAGTGGGCGAGCTGAGAAAATTTCATGATTTTGGGACCCTCAATGAGATGGGATTACCAGCTGGGGCAACCAAGAGTATCAACCTATTGGTTGATTGAAAGCATCTCGCTGATCTGACGGAAGGACAGCAAGATGAGGCTCTCACATTGTTCAAAAAGTAATGGGAAGTATTCACTCAGGATGACCATGATTTGGGATGTGCAAGAGATGTGATCCACAAGTTTGACACCGGGGAAAATTTGCCAATCAGGATGAGACCAATTTGATGGTCAAAAGCAGCTGAAGCGGTAGTGGAAGAAGAAATCAGCAAACTAGTGAAGCATGGGCTTCTAATCCTGTTTTCAAGTCCCTGGGCGAGTCCAATTTTTATTGTGAAGAAGAAGGATGGCTCTAACCGGGTGGTGATTGAATATCAGAAGCTGAATAAGATTATGAAGAAGGATTCATATCCCTTACCAAGAATTGACAATGCGCTAGATTGATTGGGAGATGCAAAGTATTTGTCCATGATGGATCTGATAACAGGATATTGGAAAAATGATTTTCCAAGAGAAGACCAAGAAAAGTGTGCAATTATTACCAAGAAGGGCTATACCAACTGATGAGGATGCCCCAGGGTCTATGCAATGCGCCTGCAACGTTCCAGAGGGCTATGGACGCTATACTGAGCTACTTGAAGTTGTCATCATCTTGGTATACTTGGACGATATCAATGTGTTCAGTAGAACGTTTACTGACCATCTACACCACCTGGAAGAAGTATTCAAGAGACTGTCTGCAGCTAACCTGAAGATTAGGCCAAGGAAGTTTCACTTCTTCAAAAAAGAGTTAGAATATCTGAGATTCGTGATTAACTCAAGTGGAATGCAGCCGCTATCCCAGAAGATTGAAGCCATAGAGTGATTGGCTGTGCTGAAGACTATCTGAGATATCTAAGTATTCCCTCAAATGGTCAGATACTATAGAAGATTTATTTGAAATTTTGCCATAATTGCTGATCCCTTATTCCATCTGTTGAAGTATCCAAAGAAATGATTTATATGGAATAAAAAAGCACATATATCCTTCAATGAGTTACATCAGTACTTAATAAATTCTCTGATTTTGAAATATCCAAATTTTGACCAAGAATTTATTATACAAACTGATGCTTCGTTGATGGCAATCAGCGCCATAATATACCTAGTAGATGAACTTGGGGATGGACATCTGGTGGCATATGTGAGCTGGACACTCTCAGCCGCTAAGAGGAACTTCACCATAACTGAGCAAGAATGCCTTGCGGTCATCTACGCCTGTAAACTGTTTCAGGTGTACATCCACAGAACGCACTTCAAAGTGGTGACAGACCACTCCTCATTGCGTTGGCTTCACACTTTGTGAGAACCAGAAGTATGACTGGCCCAATGAGCATTGAAGTTACAGGCTTACAACTATGAGATTGTCCGTCGAGTGGGGGCTTCTCATCAGAATGCAGATGGCTTATTACAGTTACCAATGGTCTAGATGGTATACTAGCAGATGGATGAGTTATTCCAGAGAATGGTCAACAGAGAAATTATGAAAAGCTTTGAGAAATATAAGGTGCACTTCAGAAAGCGATTGAAAACACAGAGATCATGGATGGACAAGTTTTTAGATGATTGATGGGAAACAATTACTAATCCCAAAGCCGTTGGAAAGAGCAGCTATTGTTCAAGCCACTCATAAGGTGTCAGGCATGGAGGCCTGAGAAAAACAACCAATCATATTTGCCAGTACTACTGGGATTCATTTAACTATGATGTCACCAACTATCTAGCTTGCTGTGTGGAGTACCAGTTGCACAAGCCATATAAGAATATGACTGGATACAAAATGGACCGCCCTGGATTTTCTTGGCATACAGTGTCCATCAATGTGATGGGACCGCTGACAATGAGCACAGGTGGAGTAAAGTATATAATAGTTGCGATCAATATCTGATGAGATGGGTCAAGATGAAGGCCCTGGCAAAAGTAGGTTCTACCAGTACTATGAAGTTAATCCTAGATCAAGTAGCATACTGGTATGGATGCTCGAGGGTCCTGCTGAGTGACAAAGGGACAAATTTCATGTCTTGTGTGATCCTGCAGTTAAATGAGATAATGGGGATCCAAGGAGTCATGTCTGTTCCCTACCAGCTGGAGATGAATGTAATGGTGGAACAAGTTAATGGAACGCTGTAATGACGCTGAGGAAGCTGGTTGCAGGAAAAACTTCTGCATGGAGAACGTGCCTGAGAACAGTGACATTTGCCTACAATACAGTCATCATGCAGTGACAGGAAAAATGCCGTTTAAGTTGTTATATGGGAGTGAGGCTGCATTGCCGCTAAACTTATATTAACTGGTGAACCAACATTGGGGATGAGTGCTGAGAAGTACCTGAACCGATTAACAAATATTTTTATTTAAATTCATTTGCAAACATTTGATACAACTTTGAAGAAAAGTATACAAGTGAAAATGACAGACGATAAGAACTGACTGGCCTTATCAGAATACTAAAAAGGTGAAAGAGTTGCCTATTGAAATACACATGGTTTGGGAGAAGAAACAAATTGGATGAATTGTAGTCAGGTCCATTTGAGATTATTGCTAAGATGGCGACAGACGCCTACTCCATCAAGAACCTCTTAGATGGAAGGATAGTAAATCAAGTCCATGCTAAATATTCAAAGCAATGGATCAATTTTTCAAATACTGAAAAAGTGTTTCTAAAAGACTGCTGAATTTTTTGTTGGTTATGTCCTGATTATTTGGTTAAGTCCAAAAAAGGACCACTGAACCAATTTAGATGGTTAAGTCTTAAAAAAAGTAAGACCTCGGAACCATAAAAAACTGATAGGTCTAAGTATACCTAGGATTTTTTGGGGGGAATAAAATAGAAAAATGGACCGCTGAGCTGAAACAAGGTCAAGTACCATGGAAAAAAGAAGAAAAAAATAAAATATTGATAAAATATTGGAAAAATATTGGAAAAAAAGTTATTAAAACCGCTTAGAAAACTGATATATTTTATAAATTAATTTTTTATTGATTATCATTGATATGGGGATGTTTTACCCTATGTCACCTCTTGGGGAGGGAGGATGGATCGCAGTAGGAATTAATAGCCCATTCAAATCTATGTGAGATCAGACGTTAGCGATGGTTAGACCTACAAAAAACCAAGTTCATTTAGTAGACGCAGATCCCTGCAAGAAAATGACTAGGTGAAGGGAAATTGAGATGTCAGAAGAAGCCAAATGCAATTCCCCAGAGCAGGGAGGTAAGCAACAGTACAAGAAGAGGCAGTTGACAAATAATTCCTTTTAATCCTGATATGGTACCAGATCTGGAAGATTGATTTTATGCACTTTCTGATGGGCTTTATTAAGAACACCGGACATATGGGCCAGCAATGAACAAAGGATACTAGAGGAGGTTGCAGAATCATGCCCCCTATCAAAGCCATCAGTTGAAGATACCAATGGGACACGCCAGAAACAAGATTGTCGTGTAAAGAGCAAATAACATCCTGCAAGAAACGACTATAAGCTTCTTGAAAGCTGAAGCAGAAAGAGCAATGGAAACTGGGAGAGGCTGGAAGCTTTGTGGACCAGCTTCAAAGATCTTGGCTGGCAAAGCGAAGAGCATAGGTTGCAATATTTCCAATCTAGGATGTTTTCAAGATTGGATGGATTCAGCGCTAGGGATAAAGCCTTAGTGACTTGGGCCCATAATTTGGCATAGGGGAGTTTATAATGAATACTGTTACCAATGGTGAGATCAGTAGCCAGGACAGCTAGTTTGTAGTATTGTCTGAGTCAGAAGAGGAACTCAGGAAGCAAGTCTGACCCAACAAGAAAGGAGCGATCAAGAGCGAAGGTCATAATTTTAGGAGAATTCATGATGATGTTTGGCGCATCTGCAAAAAGGAGCCAAATCCAAGAGAGTTGCAAAATTCAACCCTTTGAATTAATGATAGAGGGAAAAAAGGCCGCGAGTTGTTTGAAATAATCGCTATCCTGGTTTTGTAAGGATTGGTTACCATTTCCAGTAATTTGATGAATGGGCTAGCCGCTGGTGTCAGACTAGGCGTATGAGTCCTGGAAGGACCATAGAAGAGGTTCCGGTGTACATCCTGACTCATCTGCTGGAAGAGCCAAAGATCTTGATAAGACAAACTGTTTAGTAGTTGTTGGTACCACAACTCAGAATTTAACATATGAGCTAGATGAGAGGGGGATGTCGGACTTATACGATAGTTGACATTTTCACACTGAAATAGAATTAAGTCCAATTTTGGAGAAATCAATCTCAAAATTTAATGGGATAAGCTCTCCAGAGAAGAATTAAGATTAATATGAGCCAAGAGGTTATGAGAATAAAATAACAAGGACGAACATAAATGAGCATATTAAAAGCTGCAAAATGAACATTGATGGCAAGAATCTCTTATTGAGGATATAGAGAAAATTAGAAAATTGAGGACGTCAGACCATGAATCCTGAGTATGACAGTAGGTCATATGCCCTGATGGGGAGAAAACTAAAAACTGGGATTAATATTGTCACAAGTAAATCAATCAGCCCAGAATGACAGAAGGTCATGAGGACTGAGCTCTGAGTAGGTAGTAGCGAGGAGGAAGAGGAAGAGAGCCACGTGCTGAAGGTCATCCCAAGCCGCGTTGAGTACTGGTGATTGTAAACCACTTGAGCCAATAAAGTATTTAACCAAGTGTCCAATGTGGTGTTCTCCTGCCCCAATCCATTTCTCGCTAGAAACTAGGCAAGAGGTGAGATGTGTTGGGATTTTTGCCCATATTCCCAGCTGGCGAGATTACCAGGGATTGCTAGTAGATAATTCCTTAATGCGAGGTGAATTGGATATTGTTTGACCCTGATTTTGGGGTAACTATGTTTTGGAATTTTATGATATTTGCCTGTTCATATCCATTATGGATCAATCTGGATGAATGCTTAAGATCGCATTGGGTAGAGTTTCTGACAAAATAGGGACATCTGATAGTTGATTAACTATCAGGTCTACTGATTGGGATTAGTCAGGTTTCATCACCAACCAATTGGGAATTTAAGTAGTAAGTTGCGAGGTGAGTGATGCTGCCTGCAACTAGCAAAATAATCAGTTGGTTGCAACCTGCCTTAATGGGTAACAAGTCACATTACCTAAGCAGGTTTCTATCCAAATATGGTTGGTTCACTTGGATCAAGAGGAAAACATTTGGGACATGTTTTCCAACTCTTTCCAGTTTTAGGTCTCGAGGATGTCCAATGACAGAATCCTAGCCAGGATGTGGAAGACCATTGCTGCTGAGACAATAATGGGTGATTCAACAGCAAGGGCTGCTGTTTTATTGAGGAGGTGCCAACTGAGGGTTGGGCGCCGAATTCCCCACTATAAATTCCCTAAAGAATTCACTAATAAAATATCAAAAAAATACCAGATCACTTTTGCTAGAGTATTAGCTTAGTAAACTTTATCAGAATCCATTTTGAGTTCTATTCTTTTACAGGGATACTATAGCTGTATGCGATAATTGGAGACTCTTTAAGATAATGAGTAAGAATCTGAGTGGTTTCCTGAGAAGAAGCTGAATCAAATCAGGGGTTAATTCTGATAGTGTGTCAACCCAGATAAACTGTAAACAGGGATCTGAGCGTAGATTGAGTTATGTGGTATGAGGGAATGAATCCCTATTCAGGAAATCACAAGTATTTAAAGAGGAAATAATGGCTGAGCGTTGGACCAAAAGCTAATAATTCCATTTAACTATGGATAATAGTCGCCATACTATTATCAATGATTATATCAACTACTATTATACAATGCAGAGAATTGCACAAAACCCAAACCTATGCAAGATAATATATTTATAGGGGTTATTGGCCGAGATAAACAGAAAACATAAAGATTTTATAGCCTGTTTATCCCTGTTAAGGCTCTGCTTTGAACCAAATTCTGCTAAGAGAGCCTCATTCACCTCTGCCCAGGTCAAAGATTGTCCATGTATGGGACTATCATTTCTTTTGCTAGACGACTTAAGCAAGGGAGAATGTGTTTAATCTTTTGCTTGTCTAATGAGTCTTACATTAAAGATTCATAGACATACAAAAACTAAGCTATGCTCTCTTCATTAGGGGTAAGCTTTAATTTTAGTGGTAGTTTGCAAGTGCGCTGCTCAAGCTCCTTAAGGTGGGGGAAAGTGCTTGCTAGTTGCTTTTCAATAGCAACTATTCTTAGTGTCCAGGGATCCCCTATATTGAGCACCATTTTGTAGGAATTCAGCTTATTTCTGTACGCTAGTGCTTACCGCCACTGGATTCCACAAAAATTTTTAATAAAATTAAATTCAAACACTAATAAATAAACTGGGTTTTTAAGAGTTTTATTATTAGTTCTGGAAAAGAAAGAAACTGATCCCCTTGATATCTGACCAATCTGTATCTAAACTTTATTGAGGTTCAGAGGGCTTCAATAATAAGTTCAGAATGGCTTGTTGCAGTCCATATAAAGAAAATATGTGCATTCAGGCTATCAAAGCTCAAAATACTCACTTCACTTTGGCTGAATGACAGATGGGGAATTAATTGTTGGCAAAATGTACCCATGAGGTAATAATTTTATTAACTTCATCCAATTCTCATCCAAAGAAAAATATTTTACTTTTGGGGGACCCCTGCCACGCCTATAAAACAGGTGGCCCTCATGTAGGTGCTTGAAAGGGTCTGGTTTTGGCTGGGGGAGTACCATCCAATGGACGCCCTGAGGTCCACCACATGGTCAGATTAATCCAACTGCTAAATTTTATAGTTAGTGCCCATGTAGTATTCAAAATCGTGTTACCCCTATTTGCAGGGTTTCATCAAGAATTGACTAGGGTCTTTTGGTCGATATAATCATTATTATTATCAAAATCATTCTTAGGATCATCGCAAACTTGTAAATGGCCAACATTCCCCCTTGCTTGCTGATTTTGACCCAAAACATTCTTCTTTTGCAGCTGAGGGAGCAAATGTCCAACAATTGTAAAATATCATTGGGATAAGTTGGGTGGATGGGTAAGGTTTTTGAAATTATTATGTTCCATGCAGACCATTCCTTGATTGAGAAAAAGAGGGTTAGTAATGAAGGCTAATGATTGGTTGAAACAGAGGTAATTACAGCTACCACCTATTGGGGAGGAAGAGAAAGTATTGTGTCTCATTTAGGTATTTTTAAGGTCAGCAATGTATTGTCATGGGAGGAATTGGATGTGTGGGCAGCAGATCAGGAAATGAAAGCAGCGACATTTTGAGTAGACAGATTGAAACTGGTGAAGCAGATGGTGCGCTCTCCATCCACTATGGCCCTAAAAGGTATGGTCAGGGTAAGAAGGGGCAACAGTGCAAGAAGGAATTGACACGGAAAGTATGGCTGAAGAAGGGCATATAGTCATGAAGGTGTGAGGTACTACAAGTTAGGTGGCTCTATTGGGAACCACAAATTATTGAATGGGGTTGGAACCATATTCCAACATATTATTGAAAATATCTCAATATTTTAAAATTTGGATATTGTGGGTTTCAGTTTTTTCATAAGGCAAAAGCCAGGTTTTTATATCCTAGATTGCCCAGACCAATCAGGAATAGAAGTCTTGAGTTCCTTTAGGATGGCCTTATAAAGGAGAAAGGCTGTAGAGAAGCGATAGCTAGGCACTTTTGCTTATACATGGTCTGTTTTGTTAAAAACTTTCCTGGGTTACATAAAATAATCATTGTAACCATTCAAAGAGACACAAATATATATACAATATCATTAAACAAAAATAAAATAATTTTTTAGTTAAAAGGTTCTGAAATCTATAGGATATACCAGTACCTGTGGCTGATTGGGCGCCTAGGTCCTCCTCAATCAGGATTTTCACTCCCATCCAATAAGAAGATAAAGTCATGGTCATCTTTTGAGCAGCTTTTAGATTGTTGTCTTATCATAGTTGTGAGCTTTGGGGTTGCAATCTTGGATACTGGGATAGGGTATCATCAAGTGACGAATTAGAATCACCTTTATCAATCCTTCCCATTTAAATCAAGGTCTATTAAGTGACAATCCATAGATTTATGAAGTCTCAATTATAGGGGGAGATATTTGATCATTTGTCATTCCGTTCAATTTTCAGAACCTTTTTAGTACAAATGCCAACGATAGTGAAAAGGCTACAAACTGAACCACAATAATGGTATCAATGGTCAACTATTTACAAGTGGTTGGAGGGTGTGCCCTGGAATGCCAGGGATTGATAGCCAAAACTGCAGCATTGGATCTATAAGTTGTCAGACAATTACAAATCCAATACTGTGAGAAGAGCATTTTGGAGGCATACAACAATACTATCAGCCAAAAGACTATGGCCATTCCTTGGTGAACCCCCTCAAATTGGTGTAGTACTTCTATTCATAATTCTCAAGCAAAATCACTAGTTCAAGTAGTTGAATTTCCCAGGCCATGAGGCAGAACAAAGGAGTCCGTCTAAGGTTCTTCCCTGGCCCACTTCCAATTTACTTCAAACACCTAAGCTGAGACCACCCTCTTATATATTGTAGTAGAAGGTTCACAATGTGAAAATATTTTCCTGCCCATTGATTGGGTTAATATATTAAATCTAGACTAGCTGACTTGACCTACCCAGTATCAACCTCCATCAGCTGTTCTGTTGAAGCAATCTGAGAACCAAGATTTCAGATAGGTTGAAACCTCCATATAACCTAATTTGGATGCTTGTAATTTTAATGAAAGTCTTTTCTATGCACTTTGAGATTGGGATTGTCTAATTACAAAGCAGCTACATAATATTGGG